>VDFB02283266.1:0-43281 GCA_007258455.2 Sequoia sempervirens
AATTCTAAGTTTGGGGTTTGGGAACAAGCAGTTGAATTTGAGTCAAATCCTTTTGCTTGCTTCCATTGCAAAAATGTTGGCCATTGGGAAAAGAAATGTCCTCTCAAAATGCCAAAGCAGGTGTTTAAACAGTGGAGAGAGAAGGAGAAGGCTCCAAAACAGACTTTATATTCCTTGGAGAAAGGGGGGTCTACCCTTATTTGTGAAGCAGTGGCTAAGAAACCTGTGGAAATGGTTTTGACATTGGTTGGAAAGGTTGGAATTCCTAAGGGCCAGGTGGATTTGGTAGTTCCAAATCAGGAGTAGGAGCAGGGAGGTGAGGTTAATATTTCCTCCCTTATTCGTAATACAATGGAGTCTCTTGAAGAGTTTAGATTTGAGGCTATGGTGGTAGAGAAGGCATTTCTGAATGATTGCTTGGGCTCTCCTCCTTTGGAGGCCATTCTGCTACAAGATGATGGTTCAAAGGTTGAGGGCTTGGAGGTTTTATTTGAAGTTAAGGACAATGGGGATCCTGAGGATTTGGATAATCCTCATTTTATTTTGGTATGAGGGCATAATAGAAAGAACCATTCCCCCTCATTGGGAGTTATTACTAGAAATAGGAAAAGGTCAAACTGTGAGTTTGAGCCAAGAGGTAGAGGTTGTTCTCCTACAAATGTTACTATGGAGAGGGAGAGCCAAATGGAAATTGTTGATGGAACACATATAAATTTGTTGGAGATGTGCTCCAAGAGCACCTCCCATAAGCTCTTATGGAGATTATTTCCTAGAATATGAGAGGGTTAAATCACCCTCATAAGCATGATCTTCTTTCTAATTTGGTAAGAGATCATCGCCCTGATATTGTTTTAATACAAGAAACTAAAATGGGAATAGATAAATTATCTAAACTAAAGAACAAGATTTTTAAGGATTGTGGTATGCATTGCTCTGATGTAGTGGGTGCATCGGGATGGATTGTGACTTTTTGGAATCTTAAGTTGATTCAGGGGGTTGAGGTGTTCAATGATTGTAACCATGTGGCCACCTCTTTTATTAATTTTCATGATAAGTTCTCTTGGACTCTGTCAAATATTTATGCTCCTAATGGTAAGAGTGCTAGAAAAAGTTTTGGGAGAGCCTTGGTTCCTTCAAAGTGATGCATCATGTTGCTAATTGGTTGGTTATGGGGGATTTTAATACACCCTTGCATGATGGTGATAAGTTGGGTGGTTCACAGAGTGTGGATGATATAGTATATATGATCTAATGAACCTTATCAATGATAATGATCTTCTTGACCTGGATCTCAAAGGTGCTTCTTTCACTTGGTCTAATTGGCATGTGGGATATGCTCTTATCTAGGTCAATATTGAATGTGCTCTTATTACCCCTGATTGGTTGGTCTCTTATTCTTGTTTGCTCTCAACCTTGACAAGACTGGGATCGAATCACTTCCCTTTGTCTTTATTAGTGGACCTGTTGGGTGGGAAGAAAACTTTTCTGTTCAGATTTGAGAAGATATGGACCTTTCATCTTGATCTCAATAATTTGGTTCATGATTGGTGGAACATTCAAGTGGATGGGTCAGCTATGTTCAAAGTTGCTAAAATGCTTGCCAATGTGAAGAATAATGTTAGGAAGTGGAATCAGACTTCTTTTGGTCACATTTTTTTGGATAAGGAGGAGGTGACTAAGGAATTTCAAGCTATGCAACAATCTATCCAAGTGTCTGGGTATGATCAAGCCTTGGCTTTGAAAGAAAATTCCCTCTCCAAATTGCATAATATTGTTGCTAAGGAGGAGAAATTTTGGAAGCATCATTCTTGGATTATGTGGTTAAAAAGTAAGGACAAGAATACTAATTTTTTTCACCTCTCTACTCTAAAACACATGGCTTCTAACCATATTAAGGTATTCAATTTCAATAATCAAGTTTTGGAGAAGGATGTTGATTTATAGCTTGTGACATCCTCCCACTTCTCTAACCTGCTTGCGGTGGAAGGGGAGCTTGATTTGGATTGTCAGGAGGATATTCTTAGGGATATCCCTCATATCATAAATGATGATGTTAATAAGCAGTTGGTGTGTATTCCTATAGTGGAGGAGATTAAAAGTGTTGTTTTCTCTTTTGAAGGTAATAAGGTGTTGGGATTGGATGACTTCCCTATGTTATTTTTTCAGTCCTTTTGGGAAATTATAGCCAAGGATGTTGTGGCTGCTACTAAGTAATTCTTTCAAACTGGTAATATTTTGAAGGAATTGAATTCCTCTTTTATTGTCCTTGTGCCTAAGAAACCAAATGTTGCTTCCTTTGATGAATTTCATCCTATTAGTTTGTGCAACTCGATTTATAAGATCTACTCTAAGGTGTTGGTGATTAGACTACAAAGGGTTCTGCCTCTTATCATTTCTCCTCAGCAAAATGGTTTTGTGGCTGGTAGGAAAATGTTGGATTCTATTCTCTTTTTTCATGAGAATATTCACTCTTTAACTATTAATAAGTATGTTGGGTTTATTCTGAAGTTTGATTTTCTTAAAGCTTATGATAGAGTTGACTGGGGCTTTCTTTCTAAGATTATGGTTTCTTTTGGTTTTGGGGAGAAATTAGTGGCTCTTTTTCTCCAACTTATTTCCAACCCTCGGTTCTCAGTTCTTGTCAATGGATCTCCATCTCCTCTCTTTGATTTCTCGAGGGGTTTGAGGCAAGGAGATCCTATATCTCCTTTTCCATTTATTATCATGGTGGAATATTTGGGTCATCTCATCCCGAGATTTATTAACTTTGGTTTAATGTTTGGATTGGCTCCTTCCTCTAGTAATCTCATTTGTTCCCACCAACAGTTTTTTGATGATTCTCTTATGCTCGAGGAGTCCTCTATTAAGAAGGCCACAGCTATTAAACTTATTTTATAGAGATATGAGATTACTTTAGGGAAAAAGGTTAGCTTACCTAAGAGTGTTATCTTCTTTCTAAACACTCTAGTCCATAAGTAGATTAAAATTGCTAGAATCCTGCAATGCCAGATTGGTGAACTTCCTACATCTTATCTAGGTCTTCCCTTGTGCTCCAATGTTCCTGAATCATTTTGGAATGGGTTGATTGATAAATTCAATTCCAAATTGGTTGGTTGGAAGGGTGTGCTGTCAAGCCAAGCTGGGAAAGTGCAACTGATTAAGTCTACTTTTTAGAATCTTCCTATTTATGCTCTCAGTTTATTTTATATTCCAAGGAAATTTGTGGATAAACTGGAGGGAATTAAAAAAAAAATCCTTTGGTCTGGGGTTGAGGACAAGAGAAGAATCCATTTGGTTGCTTGGGATGATATTTGTAGACCCAAAAAGGTTGGAGGTCTTGGAATCCATAAAATCAAAGAGTTTAATGTTTCCCTTCTTGGTAAACAACTATGGAACCTTATGTTGGTGTTATCATGGAATCTAGCAATGCTTGATTCACGGATAAGCCCCCTAAGAAACTTTTCCATTTCCTAGGTTTGTGAAGTTCAAGCACGTAAAATGAGGTGATTTTCAAGCCACCTCAAAATGCATTCCAAAGCCTCAAATAGTCAGTTTGAGCATCCCCCTATGTTCATCTCATGAAGACCTTCGAAATGAGCCCCTTTGCGAAGTCTCATTGTTCGTACTTAGTTAATTGTGAAAGATGCAGTTGTGCCAAAAAAGTGCACTCTAACTCAACCAAAAATTGGCTAAGTATAAAAAGTGTAGGGGCGTTGATTTTCAGCGCCCCTGCATGAAAGTGAATTTTTCAAAATGTAATAGCACTGAAAAAGTGCGCTATTACACTTTTTTTTAGACTTAGTTAAATTGTGAAAGATGCAGTTGTGCCAAAAAAGTGTGCTCTAACTCATCCAAATTTTTGGCTAAGTGTTGAAAGTGCAGTGGCGCCAAAAACCAGTGACCCTGCATAAAAAGTGAATTCTCCAAAATGTAAGAGCACTGAAAAAGTGCACTCTTACACTTTTTTTTTCTAGACTTAGTCATTTTTTTTGCAATGGTGCTGAATTTTAGCACCTTTACACTTTTCTTCCAGACTTAGCCAATTTTTTACTATGGCATTATTTTTCGCACCTTCGCACTTTTTCTAGACTTAGTCATTTTTTGTGCAATGGTGCTGAATTTTGTACCTCTTTTTCCAGATTCTTAGTCATTTTTTGTGCAAATGGTGATGAATTCTTAGCACCTTTACAATTTCTTCTAGATTACTACTTTTTGTGCAATGGAAAGTTGAATTTTTTAACACCTTTACACTTTGGCATTTTTAAAACCAGTCTTCTAAAATTGCTCATTTCATTCCGACCCCATTTCTTGTTTCCGTGATCATTTTTCATAAGTTGTCAAGCTTTACACTGCTCAACACTTCATTGCCACGCTTCCCAATGCTACTTTTTCTCAAGCAATATCTATTGATTCACTATCCTTGCGCTTCCGCATTTCATCAAGTGATCCTAGTTGTGACATCTTCCTCGACCTGAACTATCCCGCATCTACAAAGAAGCTATTATGCAACAAGTTGAGGATGACGCTTTTTCCCAAAGCCTCAATACATAATTTCATTTGGTAATATACGAATCGGATACTTGATATCTTCAAGATGGGCTATTCATCGGGTAAGAAAATCCATTCATTTGCCAGAAGGCCGATCACAAGAGCTCACACCCTTGTAGATTACACAGTCGGCCTAGATGATGCGTTCATATAGGAGACCAAGAAGAAGTATGAAGACTCCACACCCAAAGCAAGGAACCATGAAGATTCTTGATCTCCGATGTTGAACATTTTAATGCATCCTTTTATGCATCTTGTAAATATTTCTTGACATCTTATATGTCTTTTTGTAAATTGTAATTGCACCAAGTTCGAAGATGTAATCTTTTGAAAACAAATTACACTTTGACTTTGGTCAAAGTTAGGTGAGATCTCCTAAATTCGCTCACCCAACTTTCCTTGATTTCCTCAAATTAGATTCCTAATTTTGCTCATCCCTCTTTCTATATAATGTGAGGGATTTCAATTGTAAATTTATCCTTTAGTATTTTGCAACGAAGTGCTGCCCTTTTTGAAGCAAATTTGTGAAACTTTGTGTTCATGCTTTGTGAATGGAATTTGATCAATAAAGAAGAGGATTGTAAACCAAACTTTGCGTTGGATTCAATACTTTTGTGAGTTGATCTTATTTGGTGGTGATTAGCTTGAGAAATCTGAAGGACTCTAAATAGTTTATGTAAACTTTGTGTTGTAACGGCTATTTAGGATTTGTAATTTTTGCTCGCTTATCATTCGTTGAATGATTCCGCAAGACTTTGTGCTTGTAATCATTCATGCTCTTTCTTATTTCAGTTGAATGATCTACAAGACTTTGTGCTTGTAATTATTCATGCTCGTTGATACTTTGGTTGGATGATCTACAAGACTTTGCGCTTGTAATTGTTCATGCTGTTCTAAGAATTGCTGCATCTAAGAAGACTTTGTGCTTCTAATGTGACAAACGATATACTCTGCATAGATCCAACATTGATAAAGCTATGGAATGACTTTGTGCCTTTGTGAGCTTTCCCTTTTACTTTATTTTTCTATTATTAATTACTTCTGGTATCTCTACGCTTCGCTTTGACAAGATAGAGGTATTGGTATTACTGCTAGTTGTTCATTTCAAGTTGTTAAGAATTGTGAACTTCCAATAGTGAAACATTGTAAACATCTTCTCTAAAAAAAGAGAGAAGGATGAATGTAACACACCCCCCCACTTCGCAAGTTTTGTGTACATTTTGTAATTACTTGTTTTTTTTACTATCGCTTCTATTAGTAGTAAGAAGGGCGCCTCCCCTTATCGAGAGGAGAGATTTACATCTCACATAGCTATGGCTGAAGTCCAAGTTGTGTAATCTATCGAAAAGCTGATTACATAATTTTCACCCAACAGTTTTTTGGCGACTCTACTGGGGACACGATATGCATTCTAAAGCCTCATACTTTCGTTTGAAGTATAACTGTGTCCTTTTTTATTGTAATTTATTTTCTTGTAAGTTTTTCAAGATTTCACCAAGGACATGTAAATGGCTGCTCAAGGTCCTTGGGGAAATGCTTTTGGTCCATTGAGCCTAGTTTTACCCCTACATGCTCTTCCTGAAGGCTCACGGAAGAACTTTCCCAAGTTTTTTGGTGATGGAGAACAACATTCTGACAAGCACATTGCTGCTTTCTACATCGCTTGTGGAGTTCATGGTGTTGAATACAAAGATGTATCTATAAGGCTATTTGTGGAGACTCTCCAAGGCATTGCTGCAGATTGGTTTTATCATTTGGCGCCAAGTACCATCACAAAATGGGCAACTCTCATAGCCAATTTTGAAGGAAGGTTCAAGCCTCCTAAAGATGCTCATGCTTTGTTGGCTCAGCTCACCCAGTTGAAGAAGGAATCTCACATGCCCATGCGTGAGTTCATTGCTCACTTCAACAAGTTGACATGAAGAATTCCAACTGTTGCTCAACCTATAGCTGAGAACTTGAAATGTTTCTTTGTAAATGCTCAAGTGCCTGAGGTTGGTTTCCTATTGAGAAGAGCGCCTATAGCTACTCTTGCAATGGTGCATACCTTGGCGACAAAAATTGAAGATGATCTCATTCTTGCTGGGAAAATAAAAATTGAATCAAATGAATATGAAGAAACCCCTTCTTTGGAGTTATTTTCTTCCATCATGAGGATGGATCCTATGGTGAAAAGGTTGATAAATGAGCTACTTGTCCTCAAAAAGTAGCTAGCTCATAATTTTTCCATTGGGAATCAACACAAGTTATCTTCACCTCCGAAGAGGCTTGCTGTTGAGGTACCATTAGTAAAAGCAATACCGAAGCATCCTGACTCTGATACAAGTGATCTCGCTATTCTCTTCCAGGAAAAGGAAGCATACATAGCTGGTGACTCCCATTTTTGGTTTATGTAGTCTCAAAAAGCCATTGATGAAAAGCAGGATGATGAAATTCATTTTGCTGAAATTCAAGTAAATGAAGATGATCTTGTCTTGGGATCTCAAAAAATGGACATGCACAAAGTTCTTAGTCAATTTGAAAAGAATGCATATGTGTTTTGAGATCATGAACTTGAACACATGTTGCATAAAAGAACTTCCCTAAGGCATGATGAGGACCTTCTTATAAATTATTCAGATTTTTCCAAGTTTGAAGATGGTGAACATCATATTGAGGTATGTAGTGTAGTCATATCTTCATCTGAATTACATGAAGGAGATCATTCCAAGCAGCATGAGGTTACCATGGTTGATGAATCAATTGTTCAAGTAGCAATTGCTAAGAAGCATTCAATCTTTGACTGATCAAGGGAATGTCCCAAAAGACATCTTGCTTGGTTGGAGGCCGATGGGAAGACAAAGGTTTTAGTTGCACTTGAGCATGAAGATAAACTTGAGGATGCAACTAAAAATGTATTTGTAAAGGTAGTTGAACCTATTCATCTCTTTCCAGAAGCAAGGCCTCAACTTCATCTACATGTAGCTACTAATGATCATGGAAGGCCTTGCAAGCTGTTGAAGAAAGGTAGCTATTTTGTTGAACCTATGAATGGTTTCATTTGAGAAGATTTCATTGATGGCTAGTTTTAATTAGGTAGGTTTTTCCCTTTTCAATAAGTGCATTTGCATAAGTTTGCGTCTTGTTTTCGTAAATTCATTTTTCATCGTTGTCACCTAACTCCAAGCCCAATGGAGAAAGGAACTTGAATTCTGGAGTTCTTATCCCTTCATTCATTTCAAAGAATGATTGAAGGAAGTTCCCCAATAAGAGCCTGTTGTTATCATGGAATCTAGCAACGCTTGATTCATGGATAACCCCCCTACAAAACTTGTTCGTTTCCTAGGTTCGTGAAGTTCAAGCATGCAAAATGAGGTGATTTTCAAGCCACCTCAAAATGCATTCCAAAGCCTCAAACAGTCAGTTTGAGCATCCCCCTATGTTTGCCTCATGAAGACCTTCGAAACGAGCCCCTTCGCAAAGTCTCACTATTCGTACTTAGTTAATTGTGAAAGATGCAGTTGTGCCAAAAAAGTGTGCTCTAACTCAACCAAAAATTGGCTAAGTATAAAAAGTGTAGGGGCGTTGATTTTCAGCGCCCCTGCATGAAAGTGAATTTTTCAAAATGTAATAGCATTGAAAAAGTGCGCTATTATACTTTTTTTTTAGACTTAGTTAAATTGTGAAATATGCAGTTGTGCCAAAAAAGTGCGCTCTAACTCATCCAAATTTTTGGCTAAGTGTTGAAAGTGCAGTGGCACCAAAAATCAGCAACCTTGCATAAAAAGTGAATTCTCCAAAATGTAAGAGCGCTGAAAAAGTGCGCTCTTACACTTATTTTTCCAGACTTAGTCATTTTTTGTGCAATGGTGCTGAATTTTAGCACCTTTACACTTTTCTTCCAGACTTAGCCAATTTTTGACTATGGCATTATTTTTCGCACCTTTGCACTTTTTCCAGACTTAGTCATTTTTTGTGCAATGGTGCTGAATTTTCACACCTTTGCACTTTTTCCAAACTTAGTCATTTTTTGTGCAATGGTGCTGAATTTTAGCACCTTTACACTTTTCTTCCAAACTTAATCATTTTTTGTGCAATGGTGCTGAATTTTAACACCTTTACACTTTTGGCAGTTTTTAACCTAGTCTCTTCAAAATTGCTCTATTTCCTTTTCGGACCCCATTTCTTCACTCCCACATCATTTTTCGTGCCTAGTTGCTCGTTTCATGCTTGCTCAACATCGTTTCTTGCTTCATGCTTCCTAATGCTACTTTTTCTGCTAATGTCTATTGATTCACCATCCTTGCAGTTTCTCTCCAGATTTCATCAAGTGATCCTAAAGGTGACATCTTCTGATCCAGTGAACTATCCCAGATCTACAAAGAAGCCATTATGCAACAAGTTGAGGATGATAGTTTTTCCCAGAGCCTCAATACATATCATTTGCAATATACGGCTAACACTTGATAATCTCAAGATGCATCTTCACGGGTGCAAGAAAATCCATTCATTTGCCAGAAGGCCGATCACAAGAGCTCACACCCTTGTAGATTACATAGTCAGCCTAGATGATGTGTTCATATAGGAGACCAAGAAGAAGTATGAAGACTCCGCACCCAAAGCAAGGAACCATGAAGATTCTTGATCTCTGATGTTGAACATTTTGATACATCCTTTTATGCATCTTGTAAATATTTCTTGACATCTTATATGTCTTTTTGTAAATTGTAATTGCACATAGTTCAAAGATGTAATCTTTTGAAAATAAATTACACTTTGACTTTGGTCAAAGTTAGGTGAGATCTCCTAAAATCGCTCACCCAACTTTCCTTGATTTCCTCAAATTAGATTCCTAATTTTGCTCATCCCTCTTTCTATATAATGTGAGGTATTTCTATTGTAAATTTATCCTTTAGTATTTTGCAACGAAGTGCTGCCCTTTTTGAAGCAAATTTGTGAAACTTTGTGTTCATGCTTTGTGAATGGAATTTGATCAATAAAGAAGAGGATTGCAAACCAAACTTTGCATTGGATTTGATACTTTTGTGAGTTGATCTTATTTGGTGGTGATAAGCTTGAGAAATCTGAAGGACTCTAAATAGTTTATGTAAACTTTGTGTTGCATCTATTATTTAGATTTGCATTTGTGTTTCTGTTTATCATTCGGTTGAATGATCTACAAGACTTTGTGCTTGCAATCGTTCATGCTCTTGCATATTTTGGTTGAATGATCTACAAGACTTTGTGCTTGTAATTATTCATGCTCGTTGATACTTTGGTTGGATGATCTACAAGACTTTGTGTTTGTAATTGTTCATGTTGTTCTAAGAATTGCTGTGTCTAAGAAGACTTTGTGCTTCTAACATGACAAACGATATACTCTGCACAGATCCAACATTGATAAAGCTATGAAATGAATTTGTGCATTCGTGAGCTTTGCCTTTTACTTTATTTGTCTATTATTAATTACTTCTGGTATCTCTACACTTCGCTTTGACAAGATAGAGGTATTGGTATTACTGCTAGTTGTTCATTTCAAGTTGTTAAGAATTGTGAACCTCCAACAGTGAAGCATTGTAAACATCTTCTCTAAAAAAAGAGAGAAGGATGAATGTAACACACCCACCCCACTTCGCAAGTTTTGTGTACATTTTTTAATTACTTGTTTTTTTACTATCGCTTCTATTAGCAGTAAGAAGGGCGCCTCCCCTTTCTGAGAGGAGAGATTTACATCTCACATAGCTGTGGCTGAAGTCCAAGTTGTGTAATCTATTGAAAATTTGATTACATAATTTTCACCCAATAGTTGGCAAAGAGTGAATGGGATAAAATTTCTTTGAGAAAATATTTTTGTGGAACTTTTGGTATAAGGGATTTTTTATCTCCTAATTTTTTTACCACATCTGGGTCTGCACTTTGGAATTGTATGGTTAAGGCCCATAGGCTTGTCTCCAAGGGTCTTTTTGGTAGCTGGGAAATGGCAGGAAAATTTTGTTTTGGGAAGATAGCTGGATTGGTAACATGCCTCTTAAAGATGAGCCTTGGACTCAACCTTTTATGGAAATTTTTGTGTAGAGGTTTGGTAGTTTTGTTGCTAATTATATTGATGGTGGCTGTTGGAAAAGGTTGCACAAGGGGGACCCAGGGCTGGAGGATCTCTTTAATGGTTTGTCCTTGGTTCATATTCCTTCTCATCCTACTACTAATAAGATTATTTGGAATTCTTCTTTTAATGGTAAATTCTCTATTTCATTGGCTTTTCATCTTAATATTTTCTTCTGGCTCTTCTACTAGAATAAGGTCTTAACTATTGATAATTTGGTCAAGAGAGGTTTTGTGATGCCTAACAGGAGCTTTCTTTGTGAAGAGGATGTTGAAAATACTTTCCATTTATTAATTGGTTGTAGATTTGTTAGAGATGTGTGGGCCCATGTGCTCTCTCTTTGGAATCTTAGTTGGGTGTTCCCTGCTTCGATTGGGGAATTGTGGTCTCAATGGGTTGGACCTTCATCCAATCTTGCTTTGCTTTTTCTGTGGTCTCTTTCTCTTCATCATATTGCTTGGGGTATTTGGATTGAGTGCAATAACATGATCTTTCAGGAGTGCTACCCTTCCTACAATCTTTGTACCCTATAAAATTTGTGTTATCTAAGAAAATTTTGTCTCCTAGATTTCTTTTCACAATGGTTTGAAGGTTAAGCTCAGTCCTAATGATATTTCTATAGCACATAATTGGAAGCTACCTTGTGATATTTCTCTCCCTTTAACTAAAGGGAAGGCCTCTATGGATGATGTTTTTTGGAAAGCTCCTCTAGATGGTTGGGTGAAGGTCAACTTTGATGAGCTGCTAAATCGAATCCGAGACCTGCAGGTTATGGGGTAGTGATAAGAAATTATAATGGTATGTTCATTTCCATTGTGGCACTCCCTTTCGGAACTCAAAAAAACCACTATGCAGAAGCGGCTGCAGTCTATAATGGTTTAAAGTTGGCACAAGTGAAAGGTTACAAGAAAGTGTGGCTTCAGGGGGATTCTCTCAATATTATTAATAATCTAAAGAATTGTGCTACCCCTTCATGGACTATTGAATCTTTGATAATGGATGATATTTATATTCTTAAATCCTTCGATGAGTATTATATTTCTCATATTTTGAGAGAAGGAAATGGATTAGCTGATGTTTTCACTTGTCTAGGGGTAAGGGGTATTAGGGAATGGGGTGTGAATGACCCCCTCCCTATGGAGGAAATTTCTTGTATTAATCATGATTGCCAAAATTAACTTGGTTGATGATTTTTTAAGGCTTGGGACATGCATGACTATCTTCATGTGACAAGTTATTATGTGGAGTGATGGTAAGCTAGATATGGGTCGAGCTAAGTATACCCTGATTGATATCCATATGGAATGGAACTCTAGGCTCATTATTTTCCCCTTTCATAATTCTGTTGTCACACAAATTGTGGGAATTATTTGCGTCACCTTCTCAAGGTTTCTCCTCATTACTTTCAAGGTTCTCAAGCATCTTGGCTCAACAAATTTTGATTCCATGGGAAGTGATAAGAATCACACAGAGCCTTTCTCCTGCAATGCTATTAAGAAGAAGTAGGAGGTGTGGAGGGTTTTAGAGAAAGGTGGGTTGACTCCGTATATGGAAAGGTTGTATGGAAACAACCCACAAATGACAGATTTGTTTGTGAAAGCATGGAGCAAATTTTTTTTGAAGTTGGGTGGAACAAAATTTGATGTGAATGAGGATTTTATAGCCAATATCAATGGGTTGTCTACAGATGGCAAGAAAGTTTTTAGAGATAAGAAGGAATCATAGGCATCCATGTAAATCTTTTTCAAAGGGAATGAAGCTCAAGACCTGAAGATGGTGAAGAGTGGTGGGTACCAACGAAGATAACTCAAGGCACTATGGGGGGATGTGGTCGAGGAAATCATGGGGTATATTACCCTCGAAGGGTGTTTCTATGTGGTAAATGCTTACCATTTTGTTATGCTTAATCATTTCTGCCATAAAAAAGAGATTTTATTTTCCTTATTATCTGTAACGCCCCGCCGTACGAACCCCAAAGGACAACAACACAATAATTACCACACAATTTTTTTTTATATAACATACATGTAATACACATTAAGTCATAACATGAATTCATTAAAGTAAATTCACTAACACATACATCCCTTGGGGTACACGAAGAGTCATTACGCAACTTAGATCCATACAACAGCAATAAAGAATAAAATCCAAAGATATAAGGTAAACAATAACAAATATAACACACATATGAAAATTCATTGATAAAAAGCCATCTGCACATAAATACAACACATTAAATAACAATCACCATGGCCAATATCCACACAAGGTTTAATGTTACATTACATTACAGTACAATGTTTAAGAAGTACAATGATACAAGAGTGTTCCACAAGATACCATGATACAAATAATTAGAGAAATACAAGTATCAAAACTGGCTCCAAGACAGATACAACTCTGGAGTCACTGCAACAGCACCAATCTGCACCTCTCGATCCTTGACTGGGGACCCAATGGGGTGCTTAGCACGTTCCACCCGACCATGTGAGTCCGAAGACCCACCCCCCGTGCTAGGAGCTAACAAGAAAGAGACCACAACCAAGAACATCCAAGCAGAAAACCACAAGACTCAACGTCATACAAAAGTATCATAACACTCAGGAATTACAATGACATAATCAATCACATCCAAGAGTCATAAATCTCATCACATAAATCAAAACAATGACCAGTAACCAAATAACCAAAGGATGATCATGAAACACCTCCAATAAACTACATTAATAAACATGACACAATTCCAAATTGCAATAACCAATCTAACAACATCATATCACAGTACCACAAGGGTACAAGGTCATAAGTCAAATATCAAGGAGATCATACAAGACCACAAAGTACACCAAAGATAAAATAGGGTAAAACCATAAATCATCTCAAATAATTGTGTTTCATCAATTCAAGACAAAGAACCACTTCCAGAGGATTTCCAAAGAAGCAATCATAATAAGGAGTGTTAGAGGAGAGTGTCATCGCATGGCTTAACATGGATTCTCAAGGCTACCTACTGCAAGGTACCGCCTCCATCTACTGACGGATTATCCAGGCAACCAAGCACTAGGAACCGCCTCCATCTATGGTTATCCAGGCTACCTATCTCAAGGAACTACTCCATAGGGTTGCTCATGCGGAACCGTTAACCTTTCATGAAGACAAGGAAACGATCTTGCCAACCACGTCTTCTCAATCCCCTTTAGTCTGTGGTAGCACTCAAAGGCGGATGAGACATCAATTATCTTTTTAATGTGATTCTACCCACCCCCTAGTTAATTATTTAAATTATCACTTATTAAATTCACTCTAACGAGGGCTATCCTGGCGCCCCTTTGTGCGCCGACCACCCACTTAGAGCCACTCTCTCTCTCTAGACACTCAAAACATAAAACCAAAATCCAAGGGTTGTACAACATAACAAGTACATTAGATCACAACAAAGAAGCATGCAAGCATTACCCATCTTGCCATAAATACATAATCAAAATCTCCATGATTCCCGTACAACCCTTTCAAAAAACATGAAACCAAAACACTTGCCACAACAAGGGCACATAAAAGGAGGAACATTAACCAATAGTAAAATAAACCTCTGGAAGATTCTCATAAAGTTACACTAGGGTTTCCCCATCAAAGAACTGACAGCAATAATTGCAAGACCTCAAAGAACTATTTCCAATATAAATATAATGAGCAAATACACCAAAATAAGATCAACAACTCCACTCAACAACACCAACAACTTCGATACGAACTAAATCGAGAATCCAAGGGAAACCTCTATTTTCTCCTCTCGGAATACCCATAATTCAAAGAACTTTTCAATTTGACTCATCAAGTAGAACCATCAATCATGACAAAGTTAACATTAACCAATTTGCCACTTAGGTAAAGAACAAAAGAACACATACTAGTTCCCAACGAATAGCAACATAAATAAAATGAGAGAAAAACTCCAACTCAAAAATCAACTCAGGAAAAGTCACATTGAAAGAATCCATAAAACCACACATTCTAATAATATATCCATTCATTCAATAAGAAGTAACTTGAAACATTTTAAAAAGAACATTAGTTTAAAGATCAATCATTTCCAACATTTAAGGATAGCACAATATTACGAAGTGAAAATAAAATCTAATGGTTTAAGCCATAAGACACTATTCACAAGTATACTCTTTCAAACACAAATATATTCCAATTTACACATTATAACAACAATCTCCCTTCGAAGATCAACCCACTCAAACCAACAATTTGATCCTGATATCAATCACAAGTATTTTCTAGAACTGTTCTTATAGAAATCCCACAAATCAACTATTAAAAGAATATGAGGGAAATTGACTTAGAAAAGATCATCTAATTTTATTCATTTACATAAACCCTTTGTTTAACTAAATATAATTAATCAAAACATTTATCGAATCAACAATCATTCACTAGCCTTTATCGTAATACCCAACTATTTAAAGTTTTCAAATTTATTTACTTCCATTTATCTTATAAATCAATTCTCCCACCTAAACAGAAATAATCCTTATCGCCAATATTATCTACATACATCAACAACATACAAAACTCTACTTTTCATTATTTCTAAGTTAACTATCCCACTTGAAACTAATCAAATTGAGAATAAACTAATCTATCAATGTTACCCAAATTATTAACATAAGGAAACTCTCTCTCTAATCACTTTACTAACCTACTCAATAACATAATACCTAACTTAACTACCTAATAATTCTAATTTTCTAACTCCTATAAATAAATCATTTTTTGAATATAAACACATTAATTACAAAGTCTTAAGGAATAATTCCATACAAGGAAACCATCAAACACATCAACCTTGAAGAACACTATCTTAAAACACTTACAATGAACAAGCCATTGAGACATCTCCATAAATATCCCACAAATAACACCCATCTTAAAACACTTAAACCAATAATCAAAACACTTTGTTTAAAACACATTTACTCACACATTATAACCATAAAGACCTTCCTTTAATTAAAGCATTATTTCAACGTTTTTACCACTTATTTTAATATATCCACTTAATTTAATTAAGAGAGTATTTACTACAAATAATTATATTTAAAATAACTATATCATTTATAAGATAACCAACTCCATCAACTGTTTAATACGAATCCTAATTATAACTTTAAAATGTAATACTAAGATGACAATTCTATAATTTACAACTTTATTATAATACTAAGGTGACGACACTAATGGATTATTTCACACAGTAGTTTGATAAATAATTATCATTCACAGACTCATTAGATAACAAAAAGGTAATTAAAACCATTTAACATTTAATCAGTATCATTTAAATTAATTAACCTATGAACCTGGGATTTATCCACACTTAAAAATAACTTTATCATTAACCTTCAAGTAAAAGAAACTATGTAAATGTAGAATCACTTATCTCCTTTAGTGAACCCTAAAACTTAATTAACCATATAAATCGATTTACTTTAACTAAATACACAGTTCATTTATCTACAACAAAATTAAATACCTAATTCAATAATGTTTATTCCGTTAAAATCTTTTGTTAAATAATATTTTACTAAGCAACCTATCGAAATAACCATTTTCACTTTAATTATTTACCTAAAATAAAATTACACTTTTACTTAACTGACTATCTTACAGAACATTCTAACACTCGATTCATATTTTACTTTTACACCACCATAAAATCATAAACAAAACAATTAAAGAAATTATTCATATTTTATAAACATATTATATAACTACGAACCATTTTCTTTTGAATAATACTCATCATACAAATCTGCTTATATATTGAAATAACCTCATAAATCCTAAATATATAAAAGACTACCTTCACTTCAAATCTTTTAACCTATAATTATGTATCTATACTTGTTTATATAACCATACGCCTATATATATATATATAAAAGAATAGTAATCAAAAATATATATAAATTTAAAATAAATAGAAAGTCACTCATATATGTAGTTGGTAATTCAAATGCCCTAACTCAGACAGGTTGACAAAGAAATCAGAGAGGCTATTTAATTCTGTACAATGTTTCAACTCTAATTATTATAAACAATATATATATATATATATATATATATATCTTCACTTTCTGATTAAAAATAAGAGATCATTTATCTAGCTGGGATAAAATCTAATTCTTCACAGCACAACCTTAACCTAAATAAAATTAATATTTTTAGTTAATCTACTCTAATTCATTCACTTCATTAACTAAACATCTTTCAACGTAATTTCCTTAACTACTAATATTACGAATATTACCTAAAAGCAAGACCTTCACAGTAATAAAAGAATATACCCTTTGCACAATATTTACCTTAAACCTATTCAGTTACAAAAGCATAACCCTAATTCCCGATATTCTAATGTGTCACCCATTTTCATTATATAGTATAATCATTAATTTTACAACCAAGATAACATTCTTTATTATTTCTCTATTTACCTCAAAACCTATCATACTAGCAGACCAAAATTTAATTTAACTTTTTATAAATTATATTTATTATCAGCAAAACGCAACCATAAGGGAGCAGCTTGATAGCAGCCTCGTATTTTAAGCATAACGCCAAAACTATAATCTGGGTATTTGAGATTTTTGGACAGCAAATAGAACACTGGAATTTGGAGAAACCCTTTAAATTTACCAGCAAAATAGTTTGTATAAAAAATGTTATGGATGACACAATTAGACTATTTGAATAGAGTCACAGGAAACAGTTTACCAGTATAACAATATATATATATATATATATCTATTTTTTTTTTTACAAACAAAATATAATATGTATATATATATATAAACAATCGCAATAGATTTAAAATATTATAATTTAAATCAACATTTTAATGGATCTTTAATCCTAATCTCACATCTATAAATCTATAAATCTATAAAGAACGAGAGGTTCATCAATAATAAAATAAATGAATTTTCATTAAATCACTTAAGAATATGAAATGTAAAATTTACCTAGAATACAAATAGATTTCAATACGTAACTAAATTTTTATAATTATTCACATAAAATATGAATAAAGATTGAAACCACCGCATATGATTATAAGTTGAAAACCATATCATAAAAACTTAAATCAAAACCCTAGCACCACATGCAATTTGAATCTTCAAGATGATTTACAATTCGCACACAACATATCAAAAATATAGAGAGGGGAAAGAAACTTGTACTCTTTTCCAGAGAGCATTGACAGAAAATTTCAATTGGCGTTGTAAATCAATGTTGTCTGGAACCAAAAACCCTAAGCCGAACAATCCATGACAGAAGGAGCCACCCTTCAAACCCGCCAATCCCCCTTTTATCTCTAGAATAATTCTCATTTTAATAATTTGTTTCATGGAGTCTTTTCCACTCCCTTCGGGAAACCGTTCAACTTCCAGCAGTTATGAATGAATGACAGCCACGACCCTTAATTATTATTTTATAATCTAATCTTTAATATATGAACCAAATAGGTCATCTATTAGATATTCAATAAATAATTAATAATTTAATCTTTCTTTTAGTTACAGATAAATATTTTCTCCTTAATTTGTTTATCGAATTTAAACATTAAATGATAATTACCTTGCAATATTCTATTTTTATTTATTTCTATTAACAATGTAATTTTATTCTTTCATAACCTCTAATTATATTAAAACATTTAATTAATTATTTATTTCACAAAGAAATTAATAAAAATCTTATCACATTGTTTAATTACTCATACTTCTTTTAGTTATTATTTTAATTTAATAATTAACCATCCAAAATAGTTATCATATCATTTACTAATGTAGTTATAATTTTCACTTCCCAATTAAATTAAGTTCCCTTTTAATCCTTTTTAATATTTTATCACTTTTAAATTTATTAATTGAATTTAATCATTAAATGATAACTATCTTTCCTCATTTAATCTGATTATTTTAAATAACTAACTCCCAACGATAATTAAATTGACGTTTATCATTGAATCTAATTCTTTATTTAATTCCAAATGAAACAGGTAACCTTATAATTAAATTAATTTTATTAATCAAACCCAAACATATTATTAGTGTTACCTCATAACATTAAAATTAAATTAAATAATAAAATCACCACATCATCATGACATTACTAACAACTACTTACTTGGCATCAACGATAATCAAAACGGGGTGGGCACTACATTATCTCTTAGTGTTGTTGGATTCTAGTCTAAAGGACCACAAAAGGAACCACAAAAATATGGTATTGCATGTGGGGCTTATTCTTTTAATCTCTGACTATGCTAAAAATTTTGAGGTGTCTAAGCCGATTGCAACTCCTAAGGGTAAGCAATAATGCTGGCTGTGGAGTATGAAATGGTTTATGAAGAGGAGTCAGTTAGCAAGAAAGGGAAAAAAAGGAAACTTGTCTTGGAAGAGGATTCGGGGTCTGAGAAGGACGTGGACTATGTCCCAAATTCCCTTGTTTCCATGGAGATGGTGTCACAACCCTCTAAAGTGGGTAAGTCTAAGAAAGGGGTGTCGAGCCCTAATAAGGGTTATGAGACCTGTAGTGAGGATATTGCTACTGAAATGCTAAGTAGATGCCTGAAGGAGAAGATTGAAATGGCTAGTGAGGTGTCTTCGACATCCCCTGTTTTGGGGAAAAAGCATAAGAAGGATCTAGAGGTGGTTAGTAACAAGAAACTAGTTGTTAGGTCTATGAGCCAATTACTTGAGATGCAAGCTAATTCTCCCCTCAAGATGGCAGGTGGCTAGGGTGCTATGGATTCCCTAATTGTGGATTTGGACTCGTAGAAGAGAAGGAAGGTTGTTGATCAGGATATTGCAGACTCCATTCATAAAATCAAAATTCCAGTTGCTGCTAGTAAAGGTAAGGATGTTTTTGCTAGTCAGGACAAGCTCAACTCCTCTCAGGAGGATGATGTTGTGGGTAAGGGTGTTTTTAACTTTGATCGGGAAGACATTTCTGATGTTCTGGGAACTACTAGAGAGGGTTCCATTTTTTTTCTCAAATTTTTTAAATGGGTGTTCCATGAACTTAATATGACCAATGTTAAAGTTTGGGGTGTGATGAGTAAAGCTAGTGAATCTTCAGTTCATAATTAGATTGATGAATTGTTTGATTCTTTGAAAATTGTGGTGGATGAAATGCTGAAGATGAAGCAAACTCTTGAGGAAAAAATTCTCACCCTCGAGGACCAAATGGAGAGGATTTGTGCTAATCTAGAGAAGGGTGGGGAGGGAACTAAATCTGTGGTTAAGTTTGAGTCTGTTGGCATTGCCTCTCCTTTTGATAGTGCCAAGAAACACAAGGAGATTGCTCCTGGTGAGGAGATTGGTGTTAGTGGCAGGTGTATGGAGGAAGAGGTTTTTGTTGATAAGGGTGGTGATACAAATAATGTTTTGATTAGTGAGGTGAATGTGGGTGGTCCTGGGCTAGAATGCAAAACAAAACCAATGTTCAGGATGGGGCTCTTGCTAAAGAATTGTGTGAAGTCATGGATGACAGTCAGAAGATTGTGGCGAGCAACATGGAGGTTGCTGATATCCTGAAGAATATGTAGTGTTGCTACTTGTGTACCTACTTTTTGGTTGATGTTGCATTGATGGTGTGCTATGTTTGGGATGCTATATGCTTTATGTAGTTATATTTTGTTTTAGCTTATCTTTTTTGTAAAGGGTTTTGGGCCCCTTCAAAACTATTTTTTTACCTCTAATCAAAAACTATTTTGTAATTTGACTAACATTAATAAGTTAAACTATTTCAAGATGCTTGAAACTCAAATTTCTCTCCAAATAGTTTTTTTTTTTGCAACTATAAATTTGATTTATATTAGTCAATGAAAAATAGGCCATAAAAAATCAAGTTCATAGGAATAATAGCTTTATAGCTAAATTGGAGGTTTCAATATTAATTAATTGTTTTGCAAATATTAATCCACTTTCATTATTGAGAAGTCACACCAAAAACAATACATTGAAGCTAGTGGTTTGGAAAATTTACAATACCTCGTAATGTGTAAATGGTGAACAGTTGTAAATGGGAATGCTTCTCTATACCTTGTTGAGCTACATAGCTTCCAGATGCCGACTGAGTGCATAGATAGTGAGAATACCAAAGGAATTACATGTAGACATGTAAGAATATAGACTAGAAACAAATTTGTCCTTTGATGAATGCACATGAATATGGTCTCCAAATTCAATGAGGAACATTGAGGCAGAGATATGTTTTATTGTTTAGAAGGCATAAGACATTTGTTGAAGAACAACTAAATTTTGGAGAATTCCATGGAGGTGAGTTGTGATTGCTTTATAAAGTATTACATATTGAATGTAGAAGAGCTTTGAGCATTTGGTAAAACCTAATTTAGAAATCCTAACAAAGTAAGTGCAATAACAACTGACATGCATATGGTATGTATGTCATAAGAATGAAATAGTGAAAGCAAAGAAACATGCAACATATGGAAAACTAAATGGCCTGGGCAAGGTCTTATGTATGTCATAAGAATGAAATAGTGAAAGCAAAGAAACATGCAACATATGGAAAACTAAATGGCTTGGCCAAGGTCTTGTTAACTGTGAATGCATCAAATGCACTTTGTTAATTTTGTCAAGTGATTTTGTATTTTATGTTTATGAATAACATATCATGTGTAATCAACTGTGGTGGTTTTTTAAATTTTTCCTTGTAACATGAACCATTTTTTGGAATTGGATTGGAGAAAAAGACCTATAGAGCTGCAAACACATTTGATTCTTGAAGCAGAGAGTGAAATGTCAAAGTATCAAATGTTTTTTGACATTTGTTCCAATGAAGTTTGATACTTTAAAGGTGTGGAAAAATTATGTAAATTGTTTGAATTTGTCTATTTTTTTTCCATAAGCAAGTGACCTTTACAATCGTTTGATTGAAATAATGCTGTAGTTAGAGATGTGCATAATTGCAGCTAGGATAATTTCCACACAGTAATTGAATATTTGCAAAATATATAATGTCTTCCTAATTTTCTAATATACTTTAATAAAAGTGAATAATAGGCCTACTTCAACGAATAGAGGAAGAGATAAATTGTTTTTTATCTCTTATTTGCAAATGAAACCATTACAATAGTAACCTATTCGTTGGCTTCAACTAGTCCATGTCATATGCCATTTACTATAGTCATTTGTAAAATTAGGCTTTATAGTAGCAAACAATGCCTGTAGTCACAACAAGACAAAATTATTGATACCAAGACAAGGGTTGTTACTCAAGTGAGTTTGTATAATGAAGTTGCAAAAAGTTACTATTGCAATTGTTGAGTTTGTTGTTGACACTAAAATTGTTTCAATCAAATATAGAGAATACAAAGACTATTTCACTGGTCAAATAGGCACTCTTGCAATCAGAGCAGGTCACTATTGGAATTGTATGATGTGCATTGGGTACGGGACATGTGTCAACCAACCTATAGCTATTGCATTAATTTACTTCATAGTCTAGAAGACCTTGTTCAAAGTATTCAATTTTTCATTTCATAATTGTCATTTGTGCATTGTTTATAAATTCCAAAGGAAACAATTAAACATATGCAACATTGTAACCTTTGTTCAAAAAAGAATTATTGCATGCATTAATTAAGTAATATTGCTATTATTCAATTAATGTCCTTAAATTCTTCTAAATCCTTAAAGTATTTAGTTAATAATTAAATACCTTACCCTTTATTCCCCTTTTTCTCAAAAGAATAATAGATTTATTTAATTTCTCACATGTCCCATCCTCCATCACTTTTCTTTAATCCTAACCCACCTCCTAATTGCATCATTAGGGATGTCTAATCCTTGATTAGGATGTGTCACATCTTCCAACTTTTGCAAGTTGGCTTCTAATATTCATTAACCACTAACTATCTTCTAATCATTGGTCAAGTCCAATTAGCATCTTAGTCAACTCTCCTCATCCACCAAGGAATATTAAATTCCTTTTATTATCCCCATGTCATTCCAAATGGAATTTTAAATTCTACTTTATTCCTCCAAGGTTCTTCTCTTCCCCATGTGATCATTGAGAAGTCACATCAATCACATGGGTTAGGAACCTTCTATTATAAGCACCTTGTCTTATCCAAGGTACTTCTCAACTTCCTTGTCTTATCCTTGAGATATTCCCAATCATGTGAATTTGAAATTCACTTTTATTCTCTCAAGGAATCTCCTCTTCCCCATGTGATCATTGAAAGCTCACATCAGTCACATGGGTTAGGAACCTTCTATTATAAGCACCTTGTCTTATCCAAGGTACTTTTTAGCTCCCTTGTCTTATCCTGGGATACTCCCAATCATTGTGAATTTAAAATTCACTTTTATTCTCCCAAAGTTCTCCTCTTCCCCATGTGAATCTCATGTGTCATATCACTCACATGGGAAGGTACTTGCAAGTACCTCCACATCACTTTTCCTTCTTCCACATCATTTGTCCCCTTTCCATCTCACCATGTCCTTTGGACACTTCATCCTCCACATGTCAAGATGTGAGGGCTTGTGAGTCCTCAACTCACCATAGCCCTTCATCTTGGCCATGGTGGCTCAATCCTGACCATTGAATTCTCTAGAGAATTCAACTTCTTCTATAAATACCCCCTTTTTTTATTCATTCAGAAACCTTATGCATTTTGTAACACCCTTATGCTCTTAAGTCATTCAAGCCATTCAATCCATCATTAAGTACTCTTTGCATTCAAGCCATTTTGCATACTTACCTTCATTCCACCATCATGGAATACCTAGTTTAGTTCTCATTTCATCTTGCACCCACTATTTTTATCACATTGCCATCAAAGGAGCATACACATCAAGCTACATCAAGGGCCAACCAAGGAACAATGCAGATAAAAGGTATACTTGTTTTTTTTTCTTCTTTTATTTGTGTTAAACATAGCACAATCGTGAGGTAGTCTTGTGTTATTTCATTTTGCAATTCTAGTTAAGTCTTGCACATTTAGATAGAAAAACATTGGTTCACACATGTATACACAATTAATAAGCCTTTTGGTTTGTCTGGATTGTTGTTAATAGACTTGCTATAAATGCAAATTAGAGCTTGGTATATGGCTTTTGTAGTGAAATTATTTCCAGTTCCAACTCCTCCTGTCAAGAAAAAATGCAAAGGCTTGTCGATGTTATTCATCTTTTTCATTATAACATCTTTAACTATTGCTTGTTGTTCTTTGTTCAACTTTTGTCTTAGTTTGTAGTATTCATTATTGTCAATTATCTGTGGGTGTTTAGCAATTTTAAATGCATTGTGTGACATTGTATTTTATTTTATGTACCCTATGTTTGGAAGGTCTATTTGAATGTCATATT
Source organism: Sequoia sempervirens (assembly GCA_007258455.2). Classification (NCBI taxonomy): domain Eukaryota; kingdom Viridiplantae; phylum Streptophyta; class Pinopsida; order Cupressales; family Cupressaceae; genus Sequoia; species Sequoia sempervirens. The sequence continues at coordinate 24,043 of VDFB02283266.1, forward strand.
GTTCCATTTGGCTAGCTTTTGTTGTTCTCAATGACTTATTGTTGTTGTCATCATCAAGGGACTCAACATCTTTAAGCTCTTTTTCTATGTCGCCCCATGCAAAACTTGTGTTGTGAGTGAACTTTTCACGATTTTTTATAATTATTTTTCATGGTGCATGTATGCATGTTCTCATGAGTCAATTTTTTTTTTAATGTACTCTCGTTCATTGCAAACAGTACATAAAGAATTAATTGCTCTCTACAATGATTCTCCCTATCAAAGTGCTTGTTGAAGTTAATAAATCCCATTACACTTGGTTTAGTTTTTGGGTCAATTGTAGTTCCATTTTTATTGTAACTTGAAACAAATTCTACAAGACATATGTCTACCAATGTTTGAGGATGTATTAAATAATAGTCCACTGTAGATTTTGAGAGTATGTTCTTTGATTCATTTGGTTCATTGTTTAATTGTTTGACGAATTTTAGAAAGTATGGTCACTATAGGACCGTGTGTTAATGAAAATTAATTTTCTTGAACTAAAGTTTAGTGGAAGTGATAAAACAATATGAGTAGCTTGTTGTGCTAACATTTGTTGCCAAGTTTACCTATAATTTTTATTGCATCAATATTTGTTTGCTAGTGGTCCTTATGTATTCTTTTGAATGCGTATATCTTTGAATTTTCTACTATTGCAATGTAAGAGTTGTAGTATATTGTTGCATATGCTTTAAGCACAAATTGGGCATCTGTATTGGCCTTCCAAAGGTGCAACATTTTCCTTGCAAAACTATTGTTCCATATTTCTAATGGTTTTCTTTGTAAGAAAAGTGTTGGCTTGTTTATGTGGAACTCAAATATGTTATATAATCAATTTCATTCATGTTTATGTCATTTAAAAACATGTCTAAAGTGTATTCTTTGTCATATTTTTCTTTTTGCAGTATCGAGTAAATGTTGACAACATTTAAAATTATTGTTTCAATCTTTTCTAGTAGTGGTGAAAGTATTTGTGTCTTTCACATTGATGGAAAAGGAAAATTGTATCTGCAAACTATTTTCCTTGATCTACCGCATCTCTTTGTGTGGTGATTCCTTTGGAAACTAGCCAAGTCAGCTTGCAAATGTTTAGTGCTACAAGTAATGTACTTGTCAACAAAAGCTATGATGTTTGTGTTGTTTTCTATGTAGATTGTTGCATTTTTCACCCATATTAGCATATGATCATGCTCATTTCATGGATTTTGGAACTCAGTCACTGAAAAGTAATCAATAACATTTCCAAAGATAGAGTCACCTGTAAGCATAAAAATTTTCATTGCATTTATTCTATGTCTATAGTACCGTACACAAGTAATAGGATCATACTTGATCAGTTCAAATTTGTCAATGTTCGTTTGAGCAATTGACTCTTATTGTTTTTTACCTAATTGATGTTGATTGTGTAATTATTGTAGCATGTTTATTAAAGGATCCCAATTTTATTCAACACTACTAAAAGTGAGGAAGAATTTTGGTGGTCCTAGTTGTCGTATCATTGCAAAAACATTTTTCTTAAGTTGTGTACAATCTAGGGATATTTTTATTCTTTTGAAGTCAACATACCCAATATCTGATTTTAGAATTCTCTCAAGGTTTGGTTTGTGTTTCAAGTGCTTCAAAACTAGCTTGCATGCTTTTATTTGGCCCTTTCATATTCTTATGGACATTGTAGAGAAGACTTTTAGTATTAGTATCTTGATAATTTTGAAAAATATGTTTGTCGTGTGATATGCAAATTTTCTATTTGATTGTAAAACTTCCCATTGTGCAATTTTGTGGTATGTAAAGTTTTTTATAATTTCATCATCACATGGCTTGCCAAAGAATAATGTTGGGAAATTCATCTCCTCAACATATTTGTCTTTGAAGATTCCAACCAGATAGTTTTGTTCCACAGGTGCAATTTCAACAATTTTGTCTTGCATGTTATGTATACTTCTAGATTCAGTGAATCCATGGGCCAAGGTTTTAGGTGGATTCTCATGTTCCACATCACTATTTTAATCAATTTCAATTGTGATAGGCCCAATATTCTCTTCAAGTTCATCACTGGTATGCAAAAATGTTTCCAATATTTGTTTATCTGGACATTTTGCATTTTGTACAATTTTTTTTTTTACAATTGAGCCAAATATTCCATGACGATATTGGGTTGTACCATGCCCTTTTGAAATGAATTTTTGCATTCCAATTGTATTTTCAATGAAACAACAATCATTTATGTGTTATTAGTTGATTGTGGTAATGCTTTTTGTATAATGCTAATGTCAACAGGGACATTAATAATGGAACATGTTAGACCTATTTGAGATCTTTTGTGCCCTAGTTCCTAGATTTATGAAAATGCAATTCTAAGTGATACAAGTCGTTCTAGTTGAGACAAAATTTGGACATATGACAATGGTTTATTAGTTTAAATTTTGTGTGGTACAACATACTTTGGTACCGTGAGTTTTTTTAGTGCAAAGTAGAATATACAACATATATGCAATCTTCCAATGCTATGGATCTTGACTGTACTAGTTTGTAATATATTTCCTTTTTCTTTTCTTTGAATTTTCTAGTATCTTTTCCAAAACATAGCATTTGGCAGATTGTGCATGTGTATTTTAGTGTATCTTGAATTGTTCTTTCGTAAAGCTCTACTCCTGAAATTTTTTTCCCCTTTTTTGATCTCATAGGTATAGGTTCATTTGTTTATTATTATTTCTAATAAAGCTCTTAAGGTGGTGCAATCTTACAATAGAGTTATGATTGAGATACTTTGGTTTGATTGTATGAATGAATTTCTCTTTTTATTCTCTATCTTTTGCTTTTTGTTAACATTGGTAGTTTGGTATTGTGTATTGTTTCTAATGAGTTTTAAAAGTTGATTTAACTTTATTGGCTATTGGGCATTTGGATTGTGTGGTTGAATTCTCAGGAGTGGTACAAAATGCCCACTTTGAGGGGTTGCATAATGGAACAAAATGGAATATACTGGAAAAATAGATACATTGTTAAAGTGCAAGTAATTTTTCCTTGATGTTGTTGACCAAACACATATCTATATATTCAGCCATTTGGATAGCCATTGAATACATAATACGTCTCCCCATAATCTGATTTTATTGTTCTCAGCTTCTAGTTTTGCGGGGAGGTGCATCTTGCATAGATATGTGTCCCGGTCATGCACTTTGTGCAGTCTATACAAACTTTCAAGGTCTAGTGCAAGTTTGTATGACCTAATTGCATCTTTATCTTGTTTTGTAAAGCAGCTTAAGAAGTAATCTACTATTCCTCTCCGTAGCTCAACTGATGTATACTGATTGTTCAACATTACTTGTAATGAGTCAAAAAATCATTCTCCAATGTTGTAATTAAATGTGCCTACTCTACATATTCCATTTTCTTTTAGTACATTTTCTATATTACAGACTTGTGATCACTCTGCATATTCATACCTATCAACGTTTATCATTTCTATATTTTGATATCATGTTTCCATTTAGAATGCATACAATATTAGATTGTTTTTGATAAGGAAAAAAAGGTTTTGAAGGGACCCTGAAACCCTTTACAAAGTCAAAAAGATGCAAGAAAGACGAAGCCTAGAGAACCCGCAGCCCAAAAAACTAAAATGTTGACAACTGAAATTAACAAAGAAACCCATCAACAACCCAAAAGCAAAAGAGACAACACAACTACAACATCTTTTCCATAAAATTAACCGAGGCTAAATTTTCCTCAATGACCCCCTCATGCATCTTCATAACATCCTTGAGCTCTTCAAATGAAATGGCAGCCCACTTTTTGGTCTTGCTCCTAATCCTCAAACACGGGCCAACATCCACATCCTTTTCCACACCTAGAGCAAGATCCTCATTCTTCTCTACTAGGTTCAAGCAATTCACATCCTCCATTGATTTCTCAATATCACCCAACTCCAAGGGTTTACCAGTCCATTTCAAGGCTTTCTCATTTAAAATAGAGAGTCTCGTAGTAATCGACTTTAAGGAATTATTGCTAATACTCACTATAGTCTTCAAATCATATGAAAACTTGCTAATTCTATCCTCTATGTTAACAAATATCTCCTCAAAAGTCATATGAACCACCAATTCCAAAGAGGAAATCCTCTCCACATGAGTAATACTAAGGCAATCAACATCCACAACAAATTTATCAAGCATAATATTCATGGTTTTAACCTTACCTTTAATTGCCCATTCCTTATGATTGTTGTGGGCCAGCGCCACACAAACATCTTGCCAATTATTTACCTAGACATTGAGCTCGTTAACTTTTGAGAATAGCCATTTAACTAGAGAAAGCAAGTTACATGTTCCATCCTCAACCATCCTACAAAAAATGCCCATATTAACCTCATCCCAATTAACATGAGGCACAACTTTTGAATCAAAATTCTGAACATGGTCTTCCCAATGCTCCTTTTTATCCTCCTTTTCATCCTTAGTGGGGGAATCATCCACTTCAACCACCTCAACTTTAACTCGGTGCTTATTTGGCATCTTTTCCAAGTCTGTCAAGACTTCTAGTCGCTCCACCTTCACAACACTCCCTTTAACACTCATTGTGCTAAAATGAGAGTCAAGAGGAACTTGGTTAGGGTCAACCCTCTTAGATCAATGGGAACCCTCAATCCCTTATACATTAATCTCCACAAGCTGCACAAACTTGGGGAGGTTTTTACCAATGCCAAGACTATCCTCCACAACAGGGGAGCTCGCCACAACATCCACATTACAAGGGCCCTGAGAAGGTTTTTCACTAGATGCAGGGGAGATCTCAACAAAATCCACCTTACCAGGGCTCAAAGAAGGTTTCTCACCAGAAATAGGGTCCTCCATGACTTTTGACATCTCCACCTTCCTCTTGACATAAGACTTTTCTTTCCTAGGGCACTTATTCTTCCCCTTTGTGCTCTTCTTCCCAGATGACACCACAACTTCTTTCAACTCAATATCGGTTTCATATCCCTTTGACCAGGCTTGAGAAGCTTCATACCCCTCCTCAGACTCACCATCCTCAATCAACATCTCTTCAAAATTTGAATCCTCATCCTCAAAATTCCCTTCCCATTCCACCACAGAATCCCTAGTCTCATAGCCAGAATTTTTAACACCCTTTTTGTAGGCTGGGGTCTTAGGAGAAACTGGGATTAACTTCATCTTTATGTGAACAAACGTGAGATTCACAAGACCTTCATGGAGAATGACCTTCTTAGGTTCTTTCAATGATCCTCAATACTATTCTCCATCAACAACAAAAGATAAAAAGGAAACAAAACCAACACCTTGTGACAAAAATGATTCAGAAGCATAAAGTAGTAGCTATAAACAATAGAAAACCTACCATCCAAGGTGAAGTAATGCATAATTTCCAAAGCAAAATCCCTCCAAAGTGGTTTGAGAGACTTGTGAGCATACCCACCACTCCCAACTTCCCTAAGATTCTTCTTATCATCAAATTTAAAGAAATTTGCAAAGGCTTTCTTAGCCGCACCTCTGTCTCTGTAGAATTTCCTCCCAATGGAAGGAAGCCCGATTACCTCCAACACAAAATCCTCATCAATATTGAACTCCACACCTTTGTAATGCAGGACCCTACTACTCCACCCTTTAACAAAAACCTTCATTGCTTTAGGGTTTGGGCCTTGGAGCTTTAGCAAATATGGGGTAACCCCACCCTTTTCCAGATGCTCCCACACAATTTCATTACTATGAAACTCCTCATAAGAGCTCGGCTCCACTCTACAATGAGCTCCACCCATGGCGGCATGTAGCAAAGAAGAAACCAACAATACCTTAATTTTTTGCAAAAACAAAATTAGGCAGACTAACCACAAAACAGTGCAAATAAGACCCACAAAGCATGTGAGCTTGCCATACCAAGTACTACAAAACCTATACAACCAAGCCATAATATCATGGAAATCTAAATGGTAATTATGAGAAGAGTAGGGCCAAGACTCAACGTGCATAAACCAACTCAAAATATTAAAAAATATTCTTTCCCTTGTTTTGACCACCTTAAGAACATGACACTTGGTCATGATTGGAAATGATTTTAAGGTTAAGTGGTAAGGATTCAAATTCATCCCAATTATTTCGAGCCACCACTCCTGAATTAGCTAACCCATTAGCCAAAAAGTTAGATTCCCTAAACACATGCGGGATTCTTATCTTATCAAATGAAATAATGATAGAAATTAGATCATTAATGAGATGGTAAATAGACCATGAAGGAAGACACTTCATCAAAGAACACTTTATAATATTAAGTGAGTCCCATTCAAGCCAAATTTTTGAGACTCTTAAATTTTTTGCCAACATGAGGCCATGATAGGTTGTAGCTACCTCTGCATAGTATTTTGTCTAGGCTCCCAAAAGGAGCACCACCGTAGAGACAAACCTACAATTATCATCACGTAACACTCCCCCACAACCAGTAGGACCCAAATTTCCCTTAGAAGCTCCATCAAAGTTAACTTTAAACCAACCAGGAGAGGGAACCTTCCACTAAGCCCCCTCCCTATATTCTTTTATCTTCTTCATCGGATTAGAGAGGTCACAAGAGAGATTCCATCTTTTTACCACAAGAAAATCATAAGGAGAAACAACCACATTGAGATTAAAAGAGGGGATCAGCGGGAATTTAGAAAGGAAATTTTCCTTGATAGCTTCATAGATTTTAAAGGCCGGCCTAGAAGGTGACAATTCCAGCTGATGAAAAACATGATTGTTACATTCCTTCCAAACTCCCCATGCCACATGTTGCAAGATAAGAGACCAAAACATCGAGAGAGCCAAATTAAGAGAAGGAGCCACCCACTGAGAGCACAATTCAGAAAAAGAGGCAAGAAACATCCAAGCAATATCCCACAACTGAAAAATATGATCCCACACATCCCAAGTATAACTATAGCCAGTCACCAGATGAAAACAATCCTCAACAACTTCTTTACATAAGAAACACCTATTCAGTAGAGACATTCCCATTTTCACAAGATTATTTAAAGTTAAGATCTTGTCTTGACACAAAAGCCAAAAGAAAATATTAATCTTCGCCAAAAGCTTCCCATTCCACAAATGACCCCAAAAAGGAGGGGGATCAACCAACCAAGTTTGAAAAGAGAAGGCTAAAGAAATGGAAAACATGTCATTGGGGGTCAAACACCAAATCACAGAATCATCAAGAGAATCAACAAGGATATGAATCATGCAAAGAAACACAAAGAGGGGTTTTGAATCCCTATTAACCAAATCAAGTCTAATCCAATTACCCTGAAGGATATAATCAGCCACAAAAGCAATCCATTTAATAATACAAAAATCTTTGAAAGGGGCCACCCAAGGTTCATCCTTCAAGGGACCATGCCCAATCCGCCAATTGTCCAAAACAAGATCCTTCTACCATTTCCTAAGACCCATCACAAACCAGCAACCACAAACGAATGAGCACAAAGCATAAAGTTCCAGAGGATAGACCCCTGTGGAGCAAAAAAAATTTCCCTAAACAAATCTCTAAATGTATCCACTCCTCTCAAATATTTAGAAGAGTAGATTGTTGAAAATTCTAATAGGCCTTAATATGTATTTATCCTAAATCTTATGCACTATGTACATAAATTCAGGGAAATAAAATTGATCTTTTGCATAAATGTTAATTTTTTTTACTACAAATGAAAAAGAAACAATGATCTAAGAATCTGACCTTGTATTTTCTTGTTTAACAATCGACCGTATTTACAACAATGTATATTTTTGTCTCTCACTTGAATTACAACCAATGGTTCTTGTTAGAGGGGCATATCAGAAAAATGAGAATAGTCAATGGCATGTTCTATGTAATTCATAAACATAAAGCAATCAACAGTTGGCAAGTGCATAAGTAGTCAATGCATAGTTAACTCATGAACTCATGCATTCACTGTTGTAATGCCAACCAGCCCACTGCCAAAGCTTGTGTAATTTGCATCGACTAATTAAATATTTTCTAAAATATATAATGTCATGTCTACCTAATTTTCTTAAACAAAAATGAATAGTGGATCTACTTGAACCAACCTACTTAGTTTTTCCTTTTGTAATTATGATTTGTCTACTATGCCTGACATTGAAACGAAAAAATTGCATATGTATGAGAAGTTTTGTCGTATTGCTACTAGAAGTATTCTTTGTTGTTCTAATGCCTAACTATTCAAAGTATTTGGTATTCTATTTCAAATTTTTCATTTTTTTACTATGCATAAATTCCAAAGGAAAAATTACACATATGCAACTTTGTAACCTTTGTCAAAAAAAGCATTGTTGCATGCACGAAGTTGCTCAACATGTTTACTGTTGTAGGAGCACAATAGGATGGGAACATTTTTCCTCTATTTGTAAGAAAGAGCAACAAAACCAATGAAAAAAGGCATAGTAATTAATAAAAAGTAAAAAAATTATTGTAAGAGCCAACAATGTAATTCATAGTAGATAACAAGGTCTTGGTAAGTTATAAGAATTGATTTGCTAAATCTTGTTTACAGGATTTACAAATTGGAAGAAAACTTGGTGCAGGAGCACCCAAGCCCTTCAAGGAACACTTCAGGGGTCAGGAGTTTGCAAGGGTCAGGAGGACCTATCCAACATATCAAAACATCAACTATGACCTTTTGAAGCCTATAATGGTTTTTGGAAAGGATAAATGTAATAAGAGAGTCAACTGTCCTAAGGGTCCTGATAAGGACCCTAGGACCAAAATGCAATATAAATGGGACAGTCATGTTCTAGGAGGTTAGGTAGGTTTATAATGCTTTAATGGTGCCAAATAAGGTTGAACAATAATAATGTAATAGTTTTTAATGTTTCTAGTTAGTAGGAAACAATAAAATGTAAGTTTGGAATTTCAAATATTTGAAAATCCACTTTGGGCGAGTAACTAGTCTTTAGGAGTTTTAATCACTTTTATGTAACCTAATCAACCCCAAATAGTTTGAGAGGTTGGGGAAGGGTGATACAAATCTCTAGAAGTCATTTGTATGGAGGTTGATCAGTTGGTGAAGGTACTGTACAGACTGTTTTCTAGAAAAAGTGAAAAAACACAGTTTTATTGCATTTTCTTGAGTTCTCTTGATGAATCTTTGAATACTCTTGATGAAATGTTCTATTGTATGATCTATGGAATTTATTTTACATTTTTTTAACCTCTTGCACATCCTGATAAGTAGTAATAACAATTTCTTTGCATAATATATTGACTGTCCTCAGGAAAACTCTATTTTTTCATTGATTTTGAGAGTCATCATGAAGTAATGATCCATTTCATGAGAGTTTGTGATTGAAACTTTTGAAATGGATCCTATTTAACATTTATCATACCAATCTAACAATCTAAAAGTGTAGGATATAAGAATCAACTGGTGTACACCAAGATTTGATAGTGAAAGGTGCTTGAAGATGGAGGCCAGGGTATAGCAATAGAAGATCTGCCTTAATGAGGGGTATTTTTTTGAGTTGGGATAGTATTAATATGTTTTCCTAATGGTGTAGGATCAATAAAAAAGTTTTGGAAGTGATTGGAAGGTTATTTTTCAAGAAGCCCTAGTTTTGAGGCATTTTATGGAGGGTTTTGTGATCAGGGATCTTAGAGGTGTCATAGAAGGTTAGGACCTTAAAAATCCTTGGTTTTGAGACAATTTGAGACACTTTTGAAAGTTTCATAGTTAGGGGGTAAGGTTAGAGAGGGGTTTCTTTGTAAAAGTAGGCTAATTGAGTAGCCTTGAGCAGGGTAGGTGTATTGAAAGTATATGTTGGTCCAAAAGAATCACTATTGGTTTTTGGATATGTTGTGTAGGCCCTAAAAGGGTATCTCAATCCATATTTTATTTGTTAATTGTTTTGGAAAGATTGAGTGTAAAGTGGCTTAAATGAGGTTGCTTATGCTACAAGGGAGGACATGCTATATGGTGGAATTTTCATGAGTTCTTTGAAACCCATTTTGAAATTGATATGAAGTTCATTTGTGAGTCATTTTGAGAAGGTCTCCATCTCCCTCTACATCAGAGTGGTATCAGAGCAGTAAGTAGGTCCTTTAGGGATTGAAAAATCAGCAATGGCACCTAAAAATCAATTGGCAAGAGAGTTAGAGGAGTTAAAGGAAATCTTGGAAAGGGAGAGAAGGGAAAGAAGAGAACAAGAAGAAACAAGAGAAAGGGAAGAAAGGCAGTGGGGAAGGGAGAGAGAGACCATGCAAGAAAGGATAAATAACCTTGAGAGGAGTAGGAGGAGAGAAGAACAAGAAGACCAAGAAAACAATGATGAAGAAGAAGAGCATGTGAGGGTAAATTAGGAACAACAAGCAGACGAGATAGAGGACCCTGAGGAAAGGAGGTTACTGAGATTGTTGAAGGCAGTAAAAGGTCATGGAGGAAAGAGTCACATAGATTTGCCTATCTATCAAGGGAAGATGGATAGTGAAGAGGTGTGAGGATGGCTTGATGCCTTAGAGAACTACTTTGAGTTTGAGGAGATGGATGAAGAGAGGAAGGTTAAGTTTTCCAAAACTAAGTTGAGAGGCACAACATTGACATGGTGGACTAGTTTTTAGAATGATAGGATGGCTAGAGGATTGGAAAAAGTCTCTACATGGGCAAGGATGAAGAGTTTGGTCAAGCAACAATTCCTACCATCTGATTACACAATTCATGTGAAGAGGATGAGGCAGAATTTGAGACAAAAGGACATGGATGTGATGTCCTATACTGAGCAATTTCACAAGCTTAGTATTAGAGGAGGTTATGAGGAAGACGATGAGAAAGTAGCCAGGTATATCAATGGCTTGAGGTATAATCTATAAGATGAGATTGGTTTTCAATTGCCAAGGACATTAGGAGAATGTTTTCAATTGGCCGTTAGAGCTGAAGAAAAGGTGAAGAGGAAGCAAGAAAGATCAAGCAATGGTGGAAGAGGAGGTAGTTCAAACAGGGGCAGAGGTAATAGAGAACAAGGACAAGGCAACAATGACAAGAGCAGCAATGACAAAGGTAAAGAGGTATTTTCTGATCAAAGAGGTGGATACACTCCTAGAGGAGGAGGCAGATTTGGACAAGGTAGAGGACCATTCACAGGTAGGTGTTTCAATTGCAATACACTAGGGCATCCTTCCTTCAAGTGTCCTAAATGGGAACAAGGTGATAAAGGTAGGAATAGGAGAGCTAACTGGTACAGAGAGGAAGACAAAGATCAAAACATTTCTTGGGCGAGACCTTGTATTTCTTTGACAAAGTTCTTGTGGTATTCGTCTCTGAGTCATTTGTACGGAGGTTGATCAATTGGTGAAGGTACTATATGGACTGTTTTTTGGAAAAAGTGAAAAAACACAGTTTTATTGCATTTTCTTGAGTTCTCTTGATGAATCTTTGAATCCTCTTGATGAAATGTTCTATTTGATGATCTAGGGACTTGATTTTACATGTTTTTAACCTCTTGCACATCCTGATAAGTAGTAATAACAATTTCTTTGCATAATATATTGACTGTCCTCAGGAAAACTCTGTTTTTTCATTGATTTTGAGAGTCATCATGAAGTAATGATCCATTTCATGAGAGTTTGTGATTGAAACTGTGAAATGGATCCTGTACAGCAATGTATCCTTATAATCAACAATCTAAAAGTCTGAGAAAGAAGAATCAAGCGGTGTACGCAAGATTTGATGAGTAGAAAGGTGCTTGAAGATGGAGGCTAGGGTATAGCAGTAGAAGATCTGCCTTAATGAGGGGTATGCTTTTGAGTTGGGATAGTCTAAATATGTTGTCCTAATGGTGTAGGGTCAATAAAAAAGTTCTAGAAGTGATTGAAAGTTTATTTTTCAAGAAGCCCTAGTTTTGAGGCATTTTATGGAGGTTTGTGATCCCAAGGATCTTAGGGTGTCATAAGTTGGGACCTTGAAAATCCTTGGTTTTGAGACAATTTAAGACACTGTTGAAAGTTTCTTAGTTAGGGGATAAAGGTTAGAGAGGGGTTGCTTTGTAAAAGTAGGCTAATTGAGTAGCCTTGAGCAGGGTAGGTGTATTGAAAGTATATGTTGGTCCAAAAGAATCACTATTGGTTTTTGGATATGTTGTGTAGACCCTAAAAGGGTATCTCAATCCATATTTTATTTGTTAAGTGTTTTGGAAAGCTTGAGTGTAAAGTGGCTTAAACGAGGTTGCCTATGCGACAAGGGAGGACAAGCTATATGGTGGAATTTTGATGAGTTCTTTGAAACCCATTTTGAAATTGATCTGATGTTCATTTATGAGTCATTTTGAGAAGGTCTCCATCTCCCTCTACATCAAAACTTAATCAAGTATCAACTAAATCTCTCATGTGTGAAATCTATCATTCATTTCTTTTTCTATTGCATGAAGCAGGTCTACTACTCTTCTTTATGTAAGCAAATGGGTGAAATAGAAGCACATTATAAAATTTTTCAAATAAATTTGATTGCCCAATTATCATTTTTGCAAATATTAATCTACTTACATCATTGAGAAGTCTCGTCAAAAACAATAAGTTGAGGCTAGTGGTATGCAACAATCCCAATACCTTGTAATGTGTTAATGGTGAACATACATGTAAACGGGAATGCTTCTCCATGTCTTGCTTGAATGAGTGCATATATAGTGAGAATGACAAGGTTGTTACATTTAAATGTTTGAGAATAGAGACTGGAAACAAATTTTTCCTTTGATTGATGCATAAGAATATGATCTTCAAATTCTCTGAAGAACATTGAGGTAGAGATAAATGTTCTATTGTTTGTGAGGTGGAGAACATTTGTAGAAAAAAGATTGCTTTAGTACAAATGTGAATAGTTTATTAACTCAATAACTATTCAAAAAATGGGAAAATTGGATGTCATATTGCAATGGTTTCATTTGCAATTAAAAGATAATAAACAATTTATCTATGTTTCTATTGGTTCAAGTACCCCTTTTATTCATTTTTGTTGAAGTAAATTAGTAGAATAAGAGGCCAGTATCACTAAAGCAATCAATGCATGTTTTATGCATTATATGTTGTCCATAAACATCAAACATAGAAACACATGATAAAATTTGCAAAAAAATAGACCAACACAATATTTTTTTCTAAACATTCAGACATTAAATACAAATTTTGCAAGCTTTGCTGATAGGCTCATAACTACTAGAGTAATGAATACATAGTTAATGCATTGAATGCTTGAACAGTTTACAACACTTTGGTCAAAGCATTTAGATTAATGCTTATTTATTTAGCTATAAAAACTAAGCTATTTGTGAAAGTCACTGAAACAATTTAACTCTATAGCTTCTCCACCATTCAAGAGACTCACAGACTTAGCAAACATGGAACAGGGGAATCTATAGCTAAATATGCACAAGTTTCTAAACAAACAATAAACCCATGAAAATTAGCACAAATAAAACTGATTGCTTTTTTGGAATTCCATGCATTCACTATGCATTCACAACTTACCTACCCAGAAGCCCACCTACAAATCTTGCACTTGTGTCTAACAGACTATTGTTTGTGACCCACCAGTCATACTATTTAATGCATTAAACATGTATTCATTGCTTCAATTTCTACCACCCCATTGCCAAAGCTGACACATTTTGCATTCAGTGATTAAATATTTGCAAAGTATATAATGTTCTCCTATTTTCATAATTTACTTTAACAAAAATGAATAATAGACCTACTCCAACCAATTGAAAAAAAAATTATTTATTATCTTTGAATTGCAATTGAAACCATTGCAACAATAACATACTCCTTAGCTTCAATTGTTCCATGTAACTTGGTTACATAGCATATGCCATCTAGTATTGAATGGTTTAAGCAAGGTCCTGTCAACTATGGGTGCATTGAAAGCATTAACTATATGTTTATTGCTTGAGTGACCATCAGTCTATCAACAAATCCCACAAACCAAATTGTGCAACATGTGTTGGAGGGTTGGTGGCTACAAAAGTAGTGAATGCATAGTTAATTCATGAAATCTTAGGCAAGTGTTCGGTTCTATTTGTGCTTACTCTTGTTTCTTTCTTGTTTGTTAAAAAGCATGTGTGTTTTTAGCTCTTGGTTGTGCTTTTCCATGTTTGTTATTCTGTAAAAGTGCATTACTGGCGAGTGGCTTGTCTATGTGTTTATGATACTTGATAACTAGAAATATTGCTTGTTGTTACAAGAGCTAACAAGGAAACTGGGTACAGTAGATGGCATATGCTTAAATAGCAAGGTCTTGTCAATTGTGGAGGAATTGAATGCATTAACTATGTGTTTATTTCTCGAGTGGCTAGTAGCCTATTAGCAAAGCTCGCAAATTTTTTATTTAATGTCTGAATGTTTGCAAAAAATTATGACATTGGTCTATTATTTTGTAAATTTTATCATTGTTTCTATGGTTCATGTTTCACTATTGCAATTGTTATTTTGTGTTGATAGATAGGTTTACAATTGAATTTGTTGAATTTTCTTTTAAAATAGTTGTTTGTTGTTCTTAAACTTCTCATGGCCAATCAAATGTATTGTTTGAAGTATTTTTCTTGTTTTTCCCATACTTGGTTGGAGTAGGTCTATTATTCATTTTCGTTTAAGTAAATTAGAAAAATAAGGTAACATTATATAGTCTAGAAAATATTTAATCATGAAGCAGTGAATACATGTTTAATCCATTGAATGCAAATTGTGTGAGATGTGTTGGAGAGCTGGTGGATATACAAGAAATGAATGCATAGTTAATTCATGAAATCTTAGGCAATTGTTGGGTTTAATTTGTGACAATTATCATTAGTTTATTGTTTGTTGAAAAGGTTGTGTGTTTTTACCTTTCTATGTTCTTAATCCTAGGAACCATGGACTACTGGTAATCAATTTGTCTATCTGTTTATGATACCTGCTAGCTAGAAGTACTGCTTGTTGTTACAAGGGCTAGGGGGACAAATGGGTATAGTACATGGCATATTGCTATGTAACCCATGAATGTGGAATAGTTGAAGCCAAGGAGTAGTTGAGTATTGTAACAAACAATAATTATCAAAGGAAAATGTGAATGCTTTGAGCAAGGTCTTGTTCACTGTGGAAGCATTCAATGCATTGACTATGCATTCATTGCCTCAGTAGCCATGAGCCTACTAGCAAAGCTCACAAAATTTGCATTTGATGTCTGGATGTTTGCAAAAATTTATTGTGTTGGTCTTTTTTTTGGCATATTTTAACATGTGCTTCTATGTTTCATGTTTGTGAATAACATATTATCTTGTACAATTTGCATTTAATAGACTATTGTTTTTGATCTGTGAGTCACTATTTAATGTATTAAACATGTATTTACTACTTCAACATCTACCATCTTGCTACAAAAGGTAGCACAATTTGCATTTAGACATTAAATATTTGCAAAATATATAATGTCCTATTTTTGCAAAAAAATTTAACAGAAATGAATAATAGGCCTACTTGAAGCAATAGAGAAGTAGAATAATTGTTTATTATCGCTTAATCACAAATGAGACCATTGGAATTGTAACCTGCTCATTGGCTTCAACTGTTTCATGGCGTTTTCTATCTACTCTACCTATTTGTACAAGCCTTATAACAACAAATAATATTTCTAGTCGTAGCAAGAAAAAGTACTAGTATCAGGACAAGGGCAGTCAGTTAAGTGACTTTATATAATGAATATAGTTGCAACAAGTTACCATTGCAAATGTTTAATTGAATTTTGAAATAGTTTCTTGTCCAATGAAATTGTATTCTTTAAAATACTTTGCTAGCAGGCTAGTCCCTATCCAATCAATGAATTCATAGTTAATGCATTGTATGCTTGTACAATGAAGAAGACCTTTCTCAAATATCTAAAAAATTATTGCTTTATCTAGTAACAAGAGGCTACAAGATATTGGGATTGATCCCTATCACCAACACTAGCATATCATGTTTCTTAACACATTTGCTCATGTTGTTTGTATGCTAAAAAAGTTTAATGCATTCCCTATGTTATTTGAATTTAATAGACTATTGTTTATGATCTGCCTGTCATACCAATCAATGCATTAAACATGCATTGACTGCTTGAGTATCTATTATCTTGTTGTCAAAGGTGGCATGATTTGCATTTAGTAATTAAATATTTGCAAAATATATAGTGTCCTTTTATTTTTCTAATTTACTTTAACAAAAATGAATAATAAGCCTACTCAAGCTAATAGAATAATAGTAACAAATGAGAATTAAGACAGGAAAAACTAAAAACTTTGAGGAAGGTCTTGTTGACTATGGAGGCATTGGATGCATTACTTATGTATTCATTTCTTGGGAAGCCATCAGCCTATGGGAAAATCTTCCAATATTTGTATTTAATGTCTAAATGTTTGCAAAATATTATTTTGCACAATTTGCATTTAATACACTATTGTTTTTTATTCGATATTTATACTATTTAGTGCATTAAACATGCATTGACTACTTCAGTAGCTACCATCCTGTTGCCAAAGTTGACACAATTTGCATGCAGTGATTGAATATTTGCAAAAAATATAATGCTCTCCTAATTTACTTTAACAAAAATGAATAATAGGCCTACTCCAATGAATAGAGAAAGAGCTAAACTATTTATTATCTCTTCATTGCAAATGAAACCATTACAATAGTAGCCTAATGCTTGGCTTCAACTGCTCCATGCCAGTTGTCATCTACTTTACCCATCTGTACAATTAGGCTTTATAATAGTAAACAATGCTTGTAGTCGCAATAAAATAGAAGCACTAATACTAGGATAAGGGCTGCCACTCAAGTGACTTTGTAGAATGAATACAATTGCAACAAGTTACTATTGCAATCATTGAGTTTGCTTCTAAGATAGTTGCTTGTTGAATCAAAATATATTGTTTAAAATGTTTTTGGGAAGCATGAAGCTTCTATTTTTTTGGAAAGCTTGTTAGCAAGCATATGTTTCATGTTTACGAATAACATATTGTATGCATGACGGTAGTAAAGCTGACACAATGTGAACTGAATTCTTAGTTTTCTCATGTGCAATTGTAATACTTTCCCAATCAAATTTGATTGTCTTGTAGTAGGCCTACTATACATTTTTGCTTAAGTAATTTAGGAGAATAGGACACTATATATTTTGGAAAACATTTAATGACTGGATGCAAATTGCACGAGGTTTTCCAATGGGTTGCTTGGAACTACAACACTGAATTCATGATTAATACAATAGGTCTATTATTGATATTAATTTAAGAAAAATAGGAAAGTAGGAAGACAACATAAATTCTAGGAAATATTTAACAAATGAATTGCATATCCCATGATTGCAATTATGCACATCTTTGATTGCAAAAGCAACATGCTATAGAGAAAAAAATAGTTTCATGTTTATTAATTACATGGCATGTCATACACTATGCCCATTTGTTTCTTTGGGAAATCATATTCTTGAACCAGCATTCTCCTTTATTGTTCACAACTCTTCCAATTCATAATTGTTAGACACATTGGAAGAATTAAATTTCATTGCAAACAAAGCGGGAGAATGATACAAGAATCTAACCTTGTAGCTTGTTGTTGAACCAAGTCTAATTGCAGCAATATGGATCTTTGTCCTACACTTCAATTGCAACCAATGGTTCCTATTACAAGTACAATTTAGAGAAATGAGCACAATCCATGACATAGAAAATACTATCCATAAACATGAAACACAAGAGCACATAATAAATTTTTCCAAATATTCAAGAATTAAATCCAAACTGTATGAGCTTTGTCATTGAAAATGGGCTTAGTGCACTTTAATTTACTCATTTTCATTTGTAATTATACTCAATTGACCAATCAAATTTGATTGTTTTGCAGTAGGTCTATTAATAATTCTAGTCTTAGAAAATTAGCAAAATATGGGAACATTATATACTTGGGATTCATGGACATATTTTTCATGTTTCAAAACCATGATTTATCTCTTTTGCTATTGGTTGAAGCAAGTCTACTATTCATTTTTGTTTAAGTAAATTAGGAAAATAGGACATTATATATCTTGGAAAATGTTTAATCACTTATGCAAATTGCACAAGGTTTTCCAATGGACTTCTTGGCACTATAGCAGTGAATGCATCATTAGTACACTAGGTCTATTATTGATTTTCGTTTTAAAAAATTAGGAAAATAGGAAGACATTATATTTTTTGCAAATATTTAACCAATGCACTACATATCCCATGATTACAATTATGCATATTTCTATTTGCAAAAGAAACATGCTCATCAGGAAAAAATATTTTCATGTTTATGAATTACATAGCATGTCATTTAGTATGCCCATCTGTCTATTTGGAAATTTAAATTCTTGAACTAGCATTCTCCTTTATTGTTCACAAGTCTTCGAATACATAATACTTAGATGCATTGGAAGAATTCAATTTCATTGCAAAGAAAGCAAGAGAATGATACAAGAATCCAACCTTACAACTTGTTGTTCAAGAACCAAGTCTACTTGCAACAATATAAATCTTTGTGCCCCACTTCGGTTGCACCTAATGGTCCCTGTTACAACTACAATTTAGAAAAATGAGCATAGTCCATTACATACAGTATGCTATCCAAAAATATGAAACAAAGAAGCACACAGTAAATTTTTCCAAATATTTAAGAATTAAATCCAATTTGTGTGAGCTTTCTTACTTAAAATGTGGTTGATGCAATTGATACATAACACTTGTGAATGAATCAAATTCTGTAATCTACACACCTATGGCTTTATTTCTATAGAAAACACTCCATTTCTTAATTTTCTCATTTGCATTTCTAATATTTAATTGTCCAATCTAGTTTGGTTTTCTTGCAGTAGGTCTACTATTCATTTTAGCTTAAGAAAATTAGCAAAACATGGGAACCTTATATACTTGGAACTGATGAACATATTTTTTGGAGCAAGTCTACTATTCATTTTTGTTCAATTAAATTAGGAAAATAACACATTATATATTTTTCCAAATATTTAATCTCTCCATGCAAATTGTACAAGCTTTGGCAACGAGCTAGTTGGCACCACAACAGTGAATACATGACCAATGCAGTAGGTCTATTATTGCTTTTTGACCCATGCTAAGGTAGACGTATACACGACATGTAGTGGACATGATCATCATGTCAAAAATCTGAGCCACACACATCAAAACACTCTTGCCCATCTAG
>VDFB02283267.1:0-11871 GCA_007258455.2 Sequoia sempervirens
GTATGAACAAGTTACTAAGGCACAAGATTGCATAAATAAGTGTTTTTACATCCATTTCAACCCCAATTCCATTCACCCATCAACATCAAATCATTCATTCATAAATTCAAGAATTTAAATCATCCAATCAAGCATAAATAAGACTTCTTGGAGCAGCCATTGACATCACTTCATATTTCCCCAACAAGGGTTTGGTGGGTATTTACATTTGCATGTTGTGTATTCATCATTCTCTTTCCATTTCATTTTTATTTCTATTTCAAAGGTTTGATTACCAAAGTGGGGTTTGACCAAGGAAAACCCCTATATCCTAACCCTCAACACTTTTTCCCCTTTGCATGTGTTTGTGTATGTAGATTTATCAAATGGAAAGGTGAGAAAAGGTGTCCATATCCCATCAAATTCATTCAAGGTGTCTCAAGCCCTACTTCAAGCTTGGAGAGAGTCTATAGGTTGAGTTTTGCAGATTCAGATTTGGTGAATCTTCAAAAAAAAAATTGTAGATCAAAAGCCACATAATCTTGTCCAGAATTCTTTGTTTTCTAGAAGAGGACTCATTCACCATTGGTGACAAATCAGTCCCATTTCTAGGCTTGAACAATGATTTCTGTAGATTTGGATACCCAATTCCCCAAAACTAGTTCTGACACTTTCTAGCAAAAATAGGACTCATTCACCTAGAATGGAAAATCAGTCCCATTGAGCATTTGTGGTGTCTACTGTAAGTGTTTAGAGCCTTACTCCACCCTCTTCCAACTTCCAGGTACATATCTATTGATGGTGTTTTCTGCACATCAACAACTCAGACAAGATACGAGTATCCTATCTCTCTTGAAAGGTAAATCTCTATCAGCAAGCCTCAAGAGATAACCCCAAGGTCTCTAATGTCAGGTCTTGACAATGCAAAAACAACTTAGTGATAATGTGAAATTGTTGGTAATCACAAAGGGCCCTACAAATGAACAATGTTGGAAGTATACTTTCATCAGATGTAACAATATGTTGATGCCTTCAATCATAAAACTAACCCATATTTAAAGAAACAACAAAAGAAAAAGGGTTGAAATAGATTCTATTCTAAACTAACTCCTAAGATCAATCACAATAATGATGAATGTTTCAAATGGAAAAATCTCCAATAAAACCAGTCTCTGCTTGATCAAGGACAAGCCCACAACTCTGCAAAAATGGTGCAATCTTCTAAGAAAACAAAATATTTTCAGACTATGAATATTCATCCACATACCCAATAACTGGCGCAATGTAAAAAAGCATCCACAATTGAACTTAGCACAAAATAAGGCCCAGACTAACTTTACACAACAAATTACAATCAGAAAATTGCTAAAAGTATGGATCGAAAATCGATCAACATCATTAACATTTCACCATCATTGCAAAAGAACTGAAATCTAACATCTAACATCTAACATTTGAGAATCAAGAACAAGAAACCATGAATTTTCAAAGTGTAATATAAAGCTTTCCAAATCAACAATCCAATTGCATTCACTTCTCCAACATTACATAACAATTTCCAGCCTCTCTCCTCTACTACAGCTACTATCTTGCAAAATCTAACTCCTAACTTAGTCAATTATGGGTTTTACATCTTCTAAAATCCAACCCCTTACAAATGAGAAGGCATTGGCCTTTTAATAGAGAATTACATTTGTAATCAATAGCCAGGATTTGATTCATCCAATGGCATAAATTACACTTCTACAAGCATCCAACAGTTACATTTAATTTGGGAGCTCATGGTACATCATTAACCAATTGCATAAAAGTAGTTACATCATGGAACAATGAGAAAACAATATTATGCCAGCTTGTCATTTAATGAAAATTCCGATTGGATGATGAAATCAGCTTCACATGTCTTCCAGAAACTCCTTCCAGCTATAGACGGTTTGGGCACAGATTCTTATGCAGGCCCCACTTTTAATATTTGAATTGAATTCTTCCATATTTCCCTTTTGGCACGAATCCATATGCAAGTCCCCCTTTTGATTTATTTTCCATTTTTGGAAATTTTTTATTTTCTAAATCTTTTGTCCATCTCAAGAATTTCATTTTTGGGAACATTTTAAAATTTCAAGAAAAAAAAAATTCCATTTTTGAAATTTCCATTTCGAGAAAAAAATGCATTTCTGAAAAAAATTCCATTTTAGGAAAAAAAAAAAAAATCATTTTTCAAAAATCCATTTCTTTTGGAAAATTTTCTAGATTTCTATGGCCAAAACGAAAATAACAATAAATCCTTCTAATTACATGCATTTAGGGAAAATCTACGTGGTGATTGAAATTTTGGGGATTTTAAGGTGAGGGAATTCCGGGCTGGATCCAGAAATCCCGGAAAATAATAATTTGAAATTAAGAGGTTGGATTTGAAATCTCGATTTAAGATAGGGACGGAATATAAAATAGGGGATTTAATCGACCCAAAACACTGAAATTGTGATTTCCACCGTGACCAAACTCTTTACTTCCGCCAAAGGTCAAAACCCAAAACCCTCATAACTTTTTTTCTAGAAGGAATTTTCAAAAACTTCAAAAAGCAACCCTGCCTAATTTTTCATCCTCTATCCATGGGTGCAAAAAATATTTACATATGATACTGAAAATTTCCATTTTTAGAAAATTTTGGGATTTCCACCCCTTCGCGAAAATAAAAAATTAGGGGATTTCCACCAGTGACAGAAATCCCCTATTTCTGGGCAGGGTCAAAATCCCCTAAACTCCATAACTTTTTTTCTAGAAGGAATTTTCAAAAACTTCAAAAAGCAACCCTACCTAATTTTTCATCCTCTATCCAAGGGTGCAAAAAATATTTACATATGATGTTGAAAATTCACTTCAAAATCCCATTTTCAAATTCCAAGATAGGTGAATTTCCCCTAGAGCCTCAAAATATTGCTTTCATCAAACCCAATCTTGAATTAATCCCAAAATAACCTCCCAAGAAGAGAAAAACCAAAAATTTGACCAAGCCAAGATGCAAAGATGCAAAAGAAAAAAGAGGGTCCCCACCTCCTGTGGGGCGTGTGTGTGAAAATTGCACAACAATATCTCCAATTGGGTTACTTTCTATTACAATTTGTTTACAATTCTAGTCAAATAGTTTGAACACACATTGTGTTTTCCAACACTTTTACATTAGATTAGAATTGCATTCCTTAGTCTACATTTTCATTAGGTTTTCAGCATTTAAATACATCCACACACACATTTCACACCTCTTTTTCCATTTCTTCTAATGAGAACATGAGAAATTTTGGCCCATCTTTCTCCTTCTAGGTGAAAAACCCTAGGAGTGTTAGAAAAAAAGTAGGTGCCAAAAATCTATGTTTTAGCTTTGAAAAATATCAATCAATAATGATATTCAAAGTCATATCAATTTACATGTCATCTGTGTGGGTCCACTGAGAAGAGCACCTTCAAAAGGGCAATTTACATCAGCTAGGAATCCACATGGTAACGTTTTGTAGTTCCATGACTTTAAATGGGACTCACCTTGAAGAGCCTGGAGACCCATGGGATGAGTGAAATGAATCCACATGTTGTGCTCCCATAATTATGCATTTAGAAACTGGTTCCTCTTTAAAGAGTCCATAGACTTATAGAACTGTGCCAGTCGATGCTAGGTGTCAAATTTTCTATAGTTCTACATCATTCTCTTGCCTTTAGTAATTAAGCTCTCATGGACATGTGAAAACCAATGAGAATGAGGATAGATCATGTCACTCTTTTTCTATTCCACAACCTTCCTTTTCTTTAATAAAATATAGCCCACAGACTCATGGAAACTAATAGAATAATGACACTTGGCAGAAAATGGCTTAACAAAAGGCATAAGTGTGGAATCATTTAAGTTATTTCAATTTGCACATGCAATAATTTAGAACAAGCGGTCATTAGGAACTTGAAAGGGGCCAATAACCTATTGAGTTAAAAGGCTTCATCTATCACTTAAGGTACCAGAAATTGGGTGTGCATGTCAACAAAGAAATAAACTTTGATGCAGAATGAGAAAACACAATTCAACTCAATCAAAGTCTTTCCAAAGTCTTAACACAATAAACCAAATAGTTCCTTCACAAGTTCAAAATTTGCATGCAAGGGATGCACCAAACAAGGCTACAAAAATGCCAAAATGTGGATTTTCACACCCAAACCTCTTTCCAACCTATGGAACACCCTCAACAAACTAAAAATGACATGTTAGGACCAAAAAGAGCCTTTAGAATCTCAAACTCCAAGTTTTGTTCACACTTCACAAATCCATCAATCTTGCTTGTAGCTTTCCAAATAGTGAAAATTGACCATAACTTTAAAAAAATAACGCCTACCCACAAACCAAAACTAGTTTTAGATACCAATTAATCCCCTTCATAACATACCTCAAAATCTCATAGGGTTTCTTTGGAACATATCATTCAAATCTCCATTGCTACATTTGCACAAAGGCCTAATTAGGCTCCTACAACTAGGAACTTATTGGTTCTATACATTCTAGGCCTCAATCTTCTTCTCCAACACTTCAAACATATCAAATATTTTTTTCCTATGCTCACCAAACTATTTCCCATACTTTTCCTTTGCTTCTTTATCAAACCCTAGCCTCTATGTAGCCTTTTATGCCAAAAACATGTAATTTTCCACCTAGGGCATCATCAAATCTTCTTGAATCTGCCTCCACTGCTCCTACAAACTTCACACGCACAAAAATACACCTAAATCTGCCATTCCACCAGGTTATAGCCCTTTCTACCAGTGGAATGACTCAAAACTTCATTTTTTCCTCACTCAAACCCTCAAAATTGGGGTTTCAAGGATGATTTGAGTAAAAATGCAACAAATCACTCAAAACTAAATGAAATAAAATGACACAAAATGAAAATGATATCTAGTTCACTCCTTCACAAATAAAAATGCATAAAAGTGTAAGTGAAGGTTGTACAAGTCCATACCAAACGCTGTCCCAACAGATTTTATTGTAAAAAAATACAAAAAAATGAGTGTTTTGGTATTCAAATTCAAAATCCTTGATGGCCAGCCTTTCCCAAAAATTTACAAAGGTGTTTTAAGGAATTACACATCATTCCACCTCACTTTCCAACTATCTCTTACATCATTTACAAAATATGACCCTTCATATTCCCACTTTTGCACCTTTTTTGCAACATTCAACTACTTTTGCAAGAATTGACAATTTTTTACAAACTAACTACCTATCACTCCTAATGACCAAAAAAAGATTTCTAATACATTAGACATGGTAACAAATGATCTTATTACAATCATTAGAGAAAAAATTGACAAAATTGCCTCATGGAGGCATGAACTCAACTAGGTGCTCCTGCACCATACTCCTAGAGAAAGAAGAGCTCAAGTCCCTCTTCAATTGAGTGTAGTAACAGGGATCCACCTTTGAACTCTCTTGCTTGATGTCTTCTATCCTCTACACTTTATCTTCCTTGAAATTTTTTGATGTTGTCTTCATTTTTACCTTGTGTTTTGTGAACACTTGACAAGGTGTTTCATCTTGTCAATGCAAACTCGTTTCCCTTCTGTCTTGCTACTTTGTAATTGATCCTTTTTTCCCTAATGGACTACATACTCTGCCACAACACCTTGTTCTCCTACCATAGCCTACTTCTTCTTGAACTTAGGTCTATCCCTCCTTGCAATCTCACCAAGAAATTTGTGTATTCCTTCCTTGTTCCTTTTCCTTTGTAGTGTAACTATGATCTCTTCACCTTTGTTTTTCACCTCTCCCATCTGATGCTCTGCCCCTATGGCTACTGCTTTATCAGATTAACTAACCTCTGATGTGACAAAGATTGAATGACCACTATCCTCCATTGAAAATAATGAAGAAAAAATCCCTTCCATCACCATACCAACATACCTTTGAAGCCAACCTTGAGTCTCCAAATTCAATTCATCCTTGACCTATAATAAATCAAATATTGACACCAACTCAAGGTCATTTCCCTCCAAAATAAAATCATTCTTCAAGCTTGTTGTCTTGTACTCCCGTTCAAATGCATTTTTTATGATGAACTCTTCCTACCAACCATCATCACCTTTAATCTCTGTTTGATTTTCATTATCTCCCCATCAACAAGTCTCCATTGTCTCTTTGTTTCTACACTCAAGCATAGCTATTTCTTTATTGTTCCAACTAATTCACTATTCTCTTGCTGTATCTATCGAACCTTTCAAGATCCATTTCTTTTATTTGTTCCAAGTATGATGACGCGATCTCTTTTCAATATCCATTGATTTCATTGAACTTTCATTTCTGAACGTTTATGATATTAATCTATCGCGATTTATTCTGCGTGAGATTTGACGTGATTTCCTTTGCGACCGATGACTTCTAATGCTAGCTTCTTTTACTACTATTAGAGGATATACCTACAACAAAATTACTCTCACAACTCCCTCTCATAATCTTCTAGCTATGATACCAATTGATGCATAGTGAGAAATCTGTCCAAAGTCTTAACACAATAAACCAAATGGTTCCTTCACAAATTCAAAATTTGCATGCAAGGGATGCACCAAACAAGGCTACAAAAATGCCAGAATGTGAATTTTCACACCCAAACCCTTTCCAACTTGTGGAAAACCCTCAAAAAATTGAAAATGACATGTTAGGACCAAATAGAGCCTTTACTATCTCAAACTCCAAGTTTTGTTCACACTTCCTTTGCAACATCCAACAACTTTTGCAAGAATTGACAACTTTTTACAAACTAACTACCTATCACTCCTAATGACCAAAAAGGATTTCTAATACAATATACATGATAAAAAATGACCTTATTATAATAATTAGAGAAAAATTTGACAAAATTACCTCATGGAGGCATGAACTCAACCAGGTGCTCCTGTCCCAAACTTGTAAGGCCTCGTGAGGGTTTTTGGGGTTTTTCAACCCTAATACATATACCTAGCAATTTTTGCATAACCCTAGAAATAATGACAATAATTTTTCAATTGTTGAGCATAAAAGGGGAAGAGAACCAAAATTACTCATAATACACTATCACACCTTATCATAGACCTTAGGGGAAACAAGTTCAAACAACATTCCACAATAAACTAATCCCTTCATACAACCACCTAACAATACTTATATACCACAAAAAACCAAAAATTTTGCATAATCTTCTAGTAACACATCCCAAAAATTTTCCTCCACCATTCCATAATAAATAATACCAACAAACCCAATCCATTTATTGTTACCTCCTGTAAGCACTCAACTTTCACCATACACCTTGCAAATCACTGATCCATTATACCAAAAAACCACTTCACACAACGCACTATCACTTCCATTCCAATGACTATTCCATAAACATCTTCACACACATCTTACATTTCACAAGCACCTATATTCCTCAAAATTAACATGATCTCTCAAAACTAGATATTTATACCACAAAATTAAAGCATCATTTCACCAAATCAAAACATCATTCCTCAAAATTATAACCCCATATCACAACCTCAAATCAAATCACCATTTCTCAAATAAACATAATCCCACCTAATCAAAAAGTCCTTCCATAAAATCAACCTCAAAAATCATAGCACCTCAACAATAATTCATATCATAAAACCCCTTTGCTACATCAAACATCTCTGCAAACACTTACCTCCCAAAAAACCATGTACATACCACAAAAAGTATATACATTCCACAAAAGAAACCACAAATGAAATTTCTCCAAGTTCAATCATCCACTCATCACATATCCACCTACAATACCATCAATATACACACTTTAACACATCCAAATTATTTGACTCAAAAAATTCAATACTTGTAGAAATAAATCCCAAACATTAAAATTGGACCAGAAAACATTAAAATAGGACCATCAAAGAAAAGCTACACATTGGAGGAAATGTTTTTATCTCTTTGACATAATAATACCAATGATAATAGCTAGGTTTCCTAGGCGTACTAACATTAGTAGGACCCTATGTGTCTTTGAATTCTCTGCACATGATTTGCAATTCAAAATATTCTCTATGTTTCCTAGGGTTTTTCAGATGTGTCAACCTGGTAGGGGGCCCAAGCAAAAAAATGTTGTTCCTCAATTTGGTACCACATCAGGGTTTGTTGCCTCTTCATTTTTGGGGGTTGTAGCTCATACCCCTAGCAAGTCCTTGATGTATCCTTCCTACAACCTGAATTCCTTCTTCTCTGAAGAGGATCCTATTTCATTTGTGGACAAGTTAGTTGGTAGAAGCCCGATGGCTATGGAAAATCATAGTAAAAGGTGTTATCTATTGTCTATTGTGTTGGAATTTCATTTCATCCTCCTCCATGTTGTATGCTCATTGGTACTTGGTGTTATGTGACCATGAGCCTAGACCAAAGGAATTTTCATCAAAACCCTAATATTTTCAACATGGAAAGATAGCTACTCTGGTTCCATCTCCATAAAGCAAGTGGAATCAGGGGGCATACATTTACCCTTGAATTTAATTGTCCTTAAGAAGTTTTTAACTAACACATTTTTTTGTATGTGTAGGATGGCTTTTAGATTTCTAATGAATTGGTTTTGTAGGATGTGATTCCTAATGTTGTGATTAACAAATTACTACGCTAGGGGATTTGTTCTCTTGCTTGGTGAATGTTCTACGTCCTCTACAATATTATTTTGGGTATCCTTTTTATGATATGATTTACTTTTAGTACTATAGCTTGCATATGTATGTAGTGTCATATGGCTACTAAAGTGGGGGATAAATGTAGCATCATAAATTGTACTCCCTTTAAGGTGAAAGTGCAATTTCATGCTCTATTTGGAACTTGCTTTAGTGGCCTCTCCATTAATACATTTTAGACTCTCCCTAGCCCTGACCTTTCCTATCAACCCAGGAGAATGTGTCAGTACTACCCTAAAAAGTGCTTTGTTTATCAAATATCATCAAATTGAGCTCGACAAGTGCTTGTGTGTTAGATAATTCTTGATTAAAGAAGACCCTAAACTTCCAAATCCAATTTAAATGAGTGCAAAAGATCTAGATAGGGGCATAGTCCAAATATTTTTCTTGATAAATTTGATTTCCTATTTTTATCGGTATCTAATTTTGGAGATGTGAATTCAAATTTGGGCATTGGTAGTAAATTAATCCCAAAAATCAAACTTAAAAGAGTTAGCCTACCACTTTAATTTATTCTTAAGTTCCAATATATAAACATGAATTATTTAGAATTAAAGAGAGGAAAGAATTAATATAGAAGAGCTCTACCAAAGTTCATGCATTTTTATAGATTTTACAAAGAAAATTTCAAAATTATTCAAGTTAGATCAATGATTGGAGTTTGATGCCAATAGAAGGACATGATTGAATATAGGTTTTGGAGATATATTTGGCTTCTTTCAAGCACCTAATGACTTTTTTTAGAGTGTTATCAACTTTATACTTCGATCTACTTGTTGCCCTAAGAAAGGTATTTATGCATTTAGATTTTTCTAAGGGTATTTGACTTTCTCTTGGGTTGATCTTGTTCATTTATTTTAGGAATCATTCTCTAACACATTTGAGTAGGATTTTTATTAGTTTATCTCATTATAACCTCAGATACACTTAAGGTTAGGAGAACACAAATTTTATTAGTCAATCAATCAACTATTTATGGAGGTAGAAATACTAAAATGGGGGTTTTACCAAGGAAAACTCCTATATATCCACCCCTTTCCCCATCTTTTTTGTGATTTTACAAGTTCATATCTGAAGATGGAAAATTACAGAGTGTAGATCTATAAGATTCAGACCTAAAATTTTAAGAGTTGAATCTTATTTCTCAATCAAGGGCACCCAACACCTTTGGCTCGTTAATTCGGCCTCAAATTTGTAGTATAGGTGCACAAAAATCTACCCTTCTCAGATCTTCCTTTAGTTTGTGATTTATTAGTTTCGTCTAGTAGAAAATCTATATTTTCATATTAGGTTACATAGTTAAATAGGTTAAATAATTAACAATAAATCCAATCAATTTTCAAGACAACAAAGATCTAGGTCCAAGTAAGATTGGATCTCCTTCTAGGTTGTTATACAATCCCATTACCTTGTTGGCTTGGCTTTTAATGTTTATGCAAATAAATATTGATCTTCGTAATTAACTCACTAGGTCTAGGATCTATTTTTCCACATCACAACACCTATTACTTCTAGAAAGATTCCTAGGACCTAAGTAAACTTAACATGTGAATAGGACCTACTAGGTGAAATAGTTAGTAGGTAAGAAAACTTATCCACACCAAAAAACTTAAGGGCTACCTAGCATTACTTCTAGTATTGATGCCTCCTGTATACGTCTAAAAATGGTCATGATTAAGCTTGTTAATTAATTAAATATGATTTATTTAATTAATTCTCTTGAAGTCATCTACATATAAATAAATTTAAACATTTATTTATATCGCTCATTTTCTAATTCTTCTACCTTAATTAAATAAATAATTTTATTTAATTATTAACATTTACCACCTTCCACCTTCCGCTTAATTAAATTAAATAAATTTTTATAATTTATTTATATTTGGTTATCATTTTATTCTAAAGTTTGAATATTTTGAATATTCAAATAATGGAATATTCTCCATCCCATAATCAAATTAAATATTAAATATTTTATTTAATATTTCCTCACTCTAATTTAATTTTCTAAAACATAATTAAATATGATTTATTTAATTATGTGAGTTTCCATTTTCATCTTCACTTCCAAATTAAATAAATATATTTTATTTAATTTCTAACTCATGCTAAGCTCACCCTTCCAAATTCTCATCTCATCCTTCAAAATGGAAGTTTCCCTTTGAATCTCAGTGATGAAAATTGAAAGAAAAGGGAAACCTTCCATCTTCTCTTCTACTTTCAAAAATCTCCCGCCGTCCGTTCGAACAAGCTTAATCTGGACCGTTGATCGAATCAGCCAATCGAATCCGTTCGAAAACTCTATAAAAGTCAGTTCAAATCCAAGCTTTGGTTACATATACTTACACGCACATATTCACTTACACATGCACTCACCTTTGCATACCTACGCATATCTACGTTCATGCAATCAGCTTATACATTCATATCATTTTTAGCATCACAACCATACTCTCATCCTAGCATCTTAGCATAGCTTTTGCATTTAGCATATTATGAATTTTAAATCTCGTTCTTTAGCTGTCATTTTGTTGAGCATTGGTTTGCTGATCTAAGAGCCATTGGAAAC
Source organism: Sequoia sempervirens (assembly GCA_007258455.2). Lineage (NCBI taxonomy): Eukaryota > Viridiplantae > Streptophyta > Pinopsida > Cupressales > Cupressaceae > Sequoia > Sequoia sempervirens. The sequence goes on from VDFB02283267.1 coordinate 11,267, forward strand.
AACAAAATGCTGGAGTTAGAGGAAGATAAGACGATTTCGGGAAGCTGTAGTAACGGTTTGCATATTTCTGTTTCTTTTTCAGTTTTTCTAATTTAATGTCTTATTAATATGTGTTTGATTTCATATACATTGATACAATTTTCACTCACACATAAAAATGGCGCCCACCATTGGGCTCGAACCCACAAATTTAACATTATCTACAAGTTTCTTTTGATAGTTTCTGCATTCTGGAGTTGATTTTCGGAAAAAAAATTGACGTTGAGGCGCATTCGAAATTTCCTGAGGCGCATACAGGGTTTTAACCTTTTGTTTTGCAGGATTCTGGAGCGCATATCGTGACTATTTACGCACATACAATGACTATTTAGGCGCATACCGTGACTGTTTAGGCGCATACTGTGACTGTTTAAGCGCATACCGTGACTGTTTAGGCACATAGAGTAACTGTTTAGGCGCATATAGAATCTTTCTTTCGGCATACGCAGTAACTATTTTTAAAACATATAAATCTTTCTTGTGGCGCATATAGCTTCTGTTCTAGCGCATATAGTTGTTGTTCCCACGAATATAGTGACTGTTTAGGCGCATATAGCATCTGTTCT
>VDFB02283268.1:0-15897 GCA_007258455.2 Sequoia sempervirens
TATTGCAAAAAAGAAATGGACACAGTGCCAAGTCAATCAAGTTCTGAAGAACTTGTAAAACCAATTCAACCAATTGAACAAGTTAAATTGAATCAAATGGGATTCAACTACTCTAAAAAGTAAAACAAATATAAAGTTGTAAGAAGACATCCATGGGGTCATTTTGCAGCAAAAATTAGGGAGCCTGGATGTAAGAAATGTCGATGGCTTCGAACATTTGATACAATTGAAGAGGTTGCAAATGCTTATGAAAAAGTTGCTAGCTGCATGGAAAGAACTAAGGCAAGTACAAATTCCAAGTATATCATTTCAATCCCACAGAATTCCTTTGCAGATGCTTTGTTGTCATCTTACGAAGAGGATTCTACAGCCACAGCAAATCAACATTTTGTTGAAACTTCCAGATTCATGCGCCATCCACTATTTGGTTATATGTGTAGTAATTCAACACATATGATACAAAATTTTAAGGCCAAAGAAGCAGCGAGAAACTATGTTGACTCAAATACAGGTCTATTGGATGAAGTGATCTACAAATACTTTCCAAATTTACATTACACTACTGCTATTGAAGACAAGCAACGGAATGGTGGTACATATGAAGTGGCAAATGGAAAAGTTGCCAACTTGATAGCCACAAATTATGACAGTTTTTACATGAACCATGTGAAGGGTATGATTCTTAACACCAACTTTAGATATCAATTCTCTATGATATTACTTCTAAATCATAATAGTACCGAACAATAGACTATGTCATTTGATATGCAGATTTAGTGTTATTGTTTATGATATTATTTCTTACTAATTAATTTCCTCTCGTACTATTTCTATAGATGATGCAACTACTGTTGGGAGTTTTGTCAAGCAATCTACAATGTTGTTTGAATATGATAGCATTTCCAACAAGATGAACACAACTAAATACAAATCAAGTCTTCAACATGTCCTCCAACATCCTCACATGGATACTAAGAACATAAACAAAAACATTAACAATGGATGTTGTTGTTTCATGAAGGAACCTACTAATTCCATTGCCATAGAACAACTCAACCACTGTGAGATCTATTCACAGACTGCAATGGAAGTGCAAAGAATGAAGATTACAGTACAACATATGGAGAAAAGCATGATGTTGTTAATGCAATCTAATGCAAAAATTATGCACAATTTCCCAACCATGCTTTCCTTTTTTTAGAGTTTCAATTTCTAGAGACATACAAGAATGCGTATAATTTTCATAACTTTGGAAATCTGTATAATTTGACTGAAATCACTTTCTATTTCATATTACAATTCTAAATCAAAAATTGATTTTAAAAGAATTACTTGCTATAGATAGTTTTCTAATTTAATTTTGGGAATTTTCTATTTTCTTATGTTTACAATTCCTGTATATGCATGTCTTAAAATATTAAGAATGCAAATGAATGTAAAATATTGTTGTCTACTTTTTAGTTTTTAAATGCAATGTTTCCCTTCCAAAAAAAATATAGATCAAATATCATTTAAGTCAATATTTTTTACTCTTATAAAAAGTCCATTTGCACTATACTTTTTACACAAATTTATGCATTTATGTTTAACTCTTTCTCAACTTAGATTTATGCAGATAGTTTTAATCACTACAAATATTTGTATATTTCTCTGCAAGTAAAATACAACAAAATAAGAATAGTAATTTTCAATAATTAGAAATCCAAATATATTGTAATGACATTTGGGAATTAATTGTTGCAGAAGGCGAAGAGGGAAGTAACTAAGAAAACAACATAAAAAACCAATGAAAGCAAAACAAGTGAAAAAATCAAATGCATTACTAGACATGGGAAAACAACAAGTTATAGATGTAGAAAATTACCAATTCAAAAGTCATGCTCAACCTTGCAATATTGATATTGCATTAAAAGGCGAAGGACTATATAGAATGAGAACATTTCAATACAATGTTGGTGATTGTTTATTTGACTCACTAGAACTGCTACTCAATTATCGTTACACATCAACCCAACTACGAAATGGAACTATTGATTTTTTCCTCACTTGTCTTGCAAAAAATGACAAAGAAGCAATAAAGTCATATAACTATGAATTGGATCCACAAACCCTATGGCAATTACATGGTGTGCATGATCGCACAACATATCTTCGTAGAATGCGATTATCTGCAAAACCAGGTTCTCCTAACAAAGAAATTGGACTATGGGGAGATGTATTTTGCATTCAATGGCTCTCCAAATGGCTAGATATACAAATATGTCTCTGGTCAATGACAACAGCCAAAAACTATTTGCAATTCAACAAATCAGCCCTTGGAGAGCCCTTTTCAATTCTCTTTCATGATGCAAATGCTTCCAATGGACACTTTGAGCCACTTCTAAGGAGTAAAAAAGAATCTTTAAAATACCAACCTTCAACAAAACTTTATCAACTCAAACAACTCATTAGGAATAATAATTACAACCAAAATACCAAACATTTTAAACAAAAAAATATATTAAAACAAGCATCACAAATTAAAAATGCACAAATGATAGATGTAGAAAATTATCAAATCAAAGGCCAAACTGAAGTTTCTGACATTGATGTTGTGCTTAAAAATGAAGGACTTTTTAGAATTAACAATTTTAAGTACAATGTTGGAGATTGCTTGTTTGACTCATTAGAGCTCTTACTAAATTATCAGTACACATCAAACCAACTACGAAATGGAACCATTGATCACTTCTTATCTTGTCTTAAAAGACGTGAAAAAGAAGCAATTATATCATTCCACCGTGACTTGAACCCTCAAGCTCTACATGAATTACACCAAGTACAAGAACCTAAAACATATCTACGTAGAATGCGGCTATCAGCAAAACCAACTATACTTGACAAAGAAATTGGACTATGGGGAGATATATTTTGCATTCTTTGGCTATCAAAATGGCTTAATATACAAATATGTATCTGGTCAAAGACGACAGGTAAAAAGTACTTGCACTTCAATGAATCAATCAATTCACACTCATATTCCATTCTCTTTCACGATGAAACTCCTCAAAGTGGACATTTTGAACCACTTCTACCACACCTTACATACAATCTAAACTACCAAGCACCAACAATACTCACACAAAATAAACAATTTGTAACAAACAATAACCAAAATCAAATATTACATTCAATTAAAAGGAAAAAGCTAGGAAATTTCAACAATACTTCACTACGCAGAATGAAAAAGCAAATACGCAACAACCAGCCAATCATATCTACAATGTCAAAGCAAAAGACCTCACTCTCACCAATAGCAATATTTGAAAAAACAATCCAAGACACACCAAAATATGCATGTGCAATTTGTCAAATGTTGTATTTCAACAAAGACATTAGGATTTTCAAAGACAAATACAAACAAATCTACTACAATTTAATACAATCTACTAATCCAATATTAGAATATTCTATTTGTCGAAAATGCCTTACATCATTGAAACAAAACATGCTTCCTAAATATGCAACACCACACAATATTCGAACAAACAAACCATTGAAATATGTACAAGCTCTATCACAATTAGAAGAATGACTTGTCTCACTTAGAATTGCATTTGCCCAAATTTGGGAACTAGGATACAAAAGATCGCAAATAGGATTAACTAGTTCCATCATCAATGTTCCAACCAACATGAACATTATACAAAAAGCACTACCACAATCTATTGATCAAACATCAACAATTGCAGTTTCTCTAAAGAGACGATTAGAATACAAAAATGCATTTCAAAAAGGCATGGTACGACCAAATACTATCATGCATGCATTGACCCAATTAAGCGAAACAATTCTTTACAAAATGGAAAAGGTTGAAATAAAAAAAGATTGGGAAGAAGAATTTCGAATCAATGATCAAAATGAACAAAGCAATGAAGAAAGTACAACAGAAAGCGAATCGGAAAGTGACACAGAGCATCAATATCCCTCTGAATCTTTAATCCATGGATTCACTGAATCTAGATCTATACATAAAATGCAAGACAAAATTATAGAAATAGCACCTGCACAAGGGAATTCTCCTATTGGAATCTTTAAAGATAAATATTCCGAAGAGATGAATTTCCCTACACTATTTTTTGGCAATCCACGTGATGATGACATTGTCAAAAAATTCACATACCAAAAAATTGCACAATGGGAGTTACTACATTCAAATAGACAATTTGCCTACCACATAACAAACATATTTTTCAAGACCATTAAAATACTCATACAACAAGTTATGTCTACAATGTGGATAAGAATTCGTAAAGGTCAACTGAAAGGAAGAAAGCTAGTAGCTAAAGATGTCAAAGACAAACCCAATCTAGAGAAGATACTCAAATCAGATATTGGCTATATTGATTTCAAAAGGATACGAACATCCCCTGATTATTTACAACAACTTAAAAAAAATGTATTTGCAATGATACGACAACTAGGACCACCTACTTTTTTGTTACATTTACTAGTGCAGAACAAAATTGGGATCCTCTATCCAATACACTTGAACAATTACATAGTACACATCAATCAAGATCACAAGAAGTACCTTCTAGCCAAAATCAAAATAAAAAATTCAATCTCATCAAAAAAGATCCAATTACTTGTGCACGTTACTATAGACATAGAATAAATGCAATCAAAAGATTAATATTCACAGGTGATTCTTTCTTTGGAAATGTCTTAGACTATTTTTCTGTAACTAAATTCCAGAATCGTGGAAATGAACATGATCACTTTCTTCTATGGATAAGAAATGCACCTATCTATGGAAAAGATAGCAATGCAAATATTATAGACTTTGTAGACAAGTACATAACTTGTAGCACAGAGCATCTACAACCTCATATAGCTATATTACACAAGCATCATCATACAAAACAATGTAGGAAAACAAAAAAATCCATCTGCAAATACAATTTCCCATTGCCCCCAATGAACAAAACTACAATACTCGATCCACTGGAAGACAAGAATGAAGATATAATTTCAACTGCCAAGAATATCTATTCAACCTTGGAAAAAGAAACATATGAAACATCCTTCTCATTTCAAATGTTCCTAGATCAAATGGATATCAATGAGGACAAGTATATCATGACTATAAGATCAACACTCCATAGGCCTACACTACTATTACAAAGGAAACCATCGCAAATATGGAACAATAGTTTTGCAAAGAAAATACCACAATTATGGAAAGCAAATACAGATGCGCAATTTGTTCTCAATGCATATGCAGCAGCAATGTATTGTAGCTCTTACATGACAAAGATTGACAAAACAATGACACAAGCATTCCAAAGAATACGTAAAGACCACCAAAATAACAATATTGATGCGATAAAGATGATAACTAGGCTCGGAAATGCTTTACTTAATTTGCAACAAATGTCTTCACAACAAGCTGCTCACATTGCCTTATCGCTTCCACTAAATTATAGCTCAAGGAAATGTATATTCATTGATACAAGGCCTGAAAATGATCGCACTTTTGTTTTGAAATCAAGAAAACATATAGCCAAAGAACCAGATGAATCAGAAAATGTAATTTGTAAATCTTTAATAGACTACTATGTAAAACGACCCCTACATATTTTTGACATATGCCTTGCAGAATTTGTTGGAAATTACAACAAGAATGGCAATAGAATCGAACCAAAGACAAAATCAAATGTTATACGCTTTATCAATTTCAATAAGCATGTTGACCTAGAAAATCATTGTAGAGAGCAATTACTACTTTATGTCCCCTTTACAATGCATGAGAATACATTGAAACATAATTTCAATTCATGGAAAAATGCTTACATACATCATGAGAAAACAATTCAGCTTAATCGTGCAAAGTTCAATTACAATGTTCACTCTGCATGGGGTGACATCGACAAAGCTATACAAGAACTAAATGCTCAAGATGAAAACAATGTCAATGACAATTATGTTGAACACAATAAAAAAACTCAAGAGGACTATGACATACAAGTAGATTTCCAAACTACTAACCACATCAACTTAAATAGTAAAAGTCTCCATACAATTGAAATTATACAACACCCCCAGATAATGGAAAACAATGAGTACTACAAATTACGACAAATGTTAAACAAAGAGCAACAAGCAATTGTAAAGGACATTGTATTAAAAAAAATGAAAGATATTAAACGTCCACTACACTTATTCTTGACTGGTGGAGCTGGAACAGGAAAAACTTTCACTGCAAAAGCCATATACCAAGCACTCCTATGCATCTACAGTAATTCTATTGACAACGACCCAGATAAGCCTAAGGGACTACTAACTGCTTATACGGGAAAAGCAGCTTACAACATAGGTGGAGTAACACTACACTCAGCGCTCCACATACCTTTCAACAAATCAGATTTCATTCCATTGAATACTGAAACATTGGATACAATGTCAAAGCACTATCAACAACTGCGTGTCCTTCTCATTGATGAAATCTCATTAGTGGGTTCTACATTTCTACGCTATGTTGACAAGCGGTTACGAGATATAATGCAAATGCCAACTACATACTTTGCAAATCTTGATACAATCTTCTGTGGAGATCTTTACCAAGCGCAACCTGTACTTGACTCTAATGTTTTTGAAAATAAACCAACAATCTCTGAACTAATGCCTTATAATTTCTGGAGTGACAGTATAAAGTGTTATTCTTTGATCTCTACCATGCGACAAAGAGATGAGAAATTCATAGCGATTCTTAATAGAATTCGTGTTGGATCACAAACAAATGATGATTTGCATTATCTTAATCACCATTGCTTACGTCTACCACCAATGGACCCAACATTCCCTTTTCTCTTCTATAGAAGAAAAGATGTTGACGAACACAATAACAAAATGCTATCAATGATTCCTGGAGATATCATTCTATTAGATGCAAAGGATGAACATGAGGATAACTATGATGCAATAAGGTCATACAATCTTAGAGCTACTCTACCAACTCAAATATGTGTCAAACCAAATATACTTGTAGAAATATATGCTGGAAACTACAATACACAGGATGGTCTAGTCAATGGTTCAGATGGAATCTTCAAAGCATATACAAAACACAATGACTTGGATATAGTTTGGATCAAATTTAATGACACAAAAATTGGGCAACAACAAATCAAAAAACTGGCATACTATTATACTGAAAACATTAAGAAAGATTGGGTACCCATACTTCGCATTTCTAGGCCCATCCACACATCAATCATTAAAAAAAGAATTACAATTAGAAAACAATTTCCAATACAATTAGCTTGTGCAAGAACTATACATCGATCCCAAGGACTTACAATGGATGGTATGGCATTTGATCCAAGTGGGATTACACAACATGGAATAACCTACACAGCACTATCACGAACAAAATCCATCCAATCATTATTCTTGCTCAAACCTCTAAATGTAAAAAATTTCAAAGTCAAGAAAAAAGTAGTCCTCGAAATGCAACGCCTTGAAACAAATGCCCAATGGATATTTGAAAATGAAAACAAACCTCATAATAACATCCCACAAATTTGTATGTGCACATTGAACACACGTTCCTTACGTGCACATATAAATGACATTCTAAATGACCATGACATAATGGCATCTGATATCTTATGTTTGCAAGAAACACACATGCATCCATCTGAAACTAACAATATGTTTCAAGATTTCAATTCCTTTGGTCTATTAAACATACATGGCATTTTGACTTTAGCTAAAAGAAAATTTATTATATCTAAAACAACACAACATACAACACCAAACATTGAATCCATCACAATAGCAATAACTCAAACTAACGCTGAGTTGAATGTCTGTAACATCTATGCAAGACCCAATACTCCAATCTCAGAACTCTTAACAATGATCGATACAATACTTACACATATAAACACACAAAACATCTTTTATATTATAGGAGACTTCAATATAGACATGAATATAGAAACAAAAAAGAAAAAAATACTGTCTAATCATATGGAAAAGAAACAAATAAAATTCATATTAAATGATACGCACACTATAAACAAACCACTAATTGACCATGTATGGTGTAATTCACACACACATGCATCTTCCACCTACAAATTGGAAGCATACTGGACTGATCATCTTGCCACATTCATAAATTTTAATCCTAATCAACAAAATTACTATACTTGACATTCTCACTAACCACATTAAAATATTGGTCCTCTTCTACAACATTTCTACATTACTATGATTATTTCTATTATGCTACCTATCTTAACTCAAATTCTTGTTTCAAAATTGTATGCTTATTTCATCATTTTTAACAAATATACTAATGCATCTATACAAAAACCAAATAATTTTTGGGTCTTTGCAGTGAAAACCAATTACTTCTCTAATTGTTCAAACATAATACCCTACATGATATTTAACATAAATTACTAGAATTTCATTGTAGTCAATCTAACACCAGGGATTATTATTGCAGGAAAACAATGGAAAGTAGCAAGAGAACAAGCAAGAAACAAGCAACAGCACAACCAGAAACACCCAAAAGGTAGTCAAGACACAAGATTAAATTTCCAATCTGCTAATTCGCTTTTCCAATGCTCAAGCTTTTCTATTATATTTTGTACAGATCAAAAATTGGAAGCCCCCATTCCATATCCATTGAGGATCTAAATGCACGAAAAGCTGGAAACATTTTTGAAGGTGATGTAATTGTAGTGTACAAATCCAACTTGGACAAAGCCAACCAATCACGTGAATTGCTCCGTGCAGATTTGACAGATGATAAAGCTGAAATGACAATAACTCTTAATGCTACTGGCCATCTTATCAAACAACATGAAGACAAAATCATTCCTGGCTCTGCAATCCGTATATCAAATTTCCAACTTGCACACAAAACAGATTATGATCGTGGTGACTGTGACTGCATTATCATTTTGCAAGAAACAAGCATAGTTGAGGTCATACCCCGCCTATGTGAAGAATATAAGTTCATACCAGACATGACAATTCAACAGTTACTTACAACAACAAATAACTATCCAATTGGAACAGTTGCTGCAATAGTTCTCTCTACAAAAAGAACAACATCACACTTTCTACTTGACATCAAAGATGGTCATTCTGACATGGACAAAGCACAGGTACATAGATGCTTCATTCACTTCTCCTCAACAACTTTAAATTCATTGCTTTCTTCTTGTTATCATTACAATCCATATATTAAATCTAATTTACTCGCATTTAACAAACAGTTACAGTTACACGACAGTTTCACACAACAGTTCTTAGAAATGGAAAACCTGGTGCGAGAAGACAAGTTTCCACCAATGTTATTCAAAAATATTGTAAGACAAAAAGACCCAGACAACAAATTCATAACCGGCAAAGCAACATATATTTGCAAACTACACAACAAAAGAACAATGGAAAGGCTACAAAAACTCATCCAATCAACATTTTAGGTAATCATTTCAAATTTGTTACTTTCAAAAAATATTATTAAATTTTCTCCCCTACATAACAATACTGTTTCCATATATGTTTCAGATACAAGGAATTTTAAAAGTTGCCAACCCATTGTCCAACCCCTTCCATGCATTTTGTGCCAACTGCAACTTCAAGTTTGAAAATTATGGAACACTAGAAGACCAGGTTGCCTTTTGTGCAAGATGTAATGATGATGTGAACTATATATTCTCCCCTTTTCTAAAAACAATTCTTATACCTGAAAACAAACAAATAATACATTGCTTTGCTGATAAATCCATTGTCCAAATGTTACTACCTGAATTGCATAACACCACCTATGAAGACTACATTGATGACAAATCAAACATCATCTTCATGTTACGAGATTTCTCGGCAAGGGGGAGTTTCACGTTGAACCATAACAACATCATCATCAATGCCAGCAATCTTCATGAATAGTCAACAAAATCATTACAGGTACGTAAACTTTTTGCCTTTAATATTTACGTCTATGCAATTCAATATTGTGCTATATAACAATTTTCACTTTCTAAAATCCGCACTTACTACTTGCAGGCAACATATCTGCTTGGAAAAGGGACGCTATAAGCACTTCTTCAGACTGCACAACACCTATAAAAGTTTCCTATAATTTTAATTTAGAATACTACATGTAAAATACTACAAGGACACTTCTTTCTTTAAAGTTTAATTGTCTATGATCCTTATGACTATAAGCAAACTCTATAAATATTTATTTCCTAAGTTTACTATGTCAACTTATATCATGTGTACTTATTCAAAAAATTATCTCAATTATCTATGTTTGATAACATTGCATTCCAAACTTCACTACATTTATATATTCAAATTTTATAAAAATTACACATTCATAACATAAATTACCAGTCTGAACATCTGTCAATAATAATTCTATCTATGGTCTGTTTTCTTGAGCTCTCTATTGAAACTGAGTTTTGTCACCATCTACGTGGGTTGAAGCTTAACAGCATGTTGCAATGTGTTTCAGTTATAAGCCTTGTTGAATCCATTCTTAATTCAGTAACAACCAACACTTTGAATCTTTTTTCATTAGATGGGAAAAAAAAAATCACTTTCATGTATGTGTTTGATGGTGCTGGACACCCTGTTTTGCTGCCAACAGTCACTATTAACTCTTGTCTTTACTGTTTCTGTCTCTCTTTCTGAGATTGCTGTGCTTGATGGCATTTATGGGAGTTGTTTTGTTGCTGTTTTGCAGCAGTTTTGAGGTTTTGTAGGTGTCCAGTAGTTGCTATAAGCCTTTGGTTTTCTTTTTTGCTGCTTTCATACAGCTGTGTATTCTTGTATTTTAATATTATTATACTTCCTTCAATACTTGGACTATCAATTAATTTAGAATTGAAATGATATTGTTTTTTCATTTTGTAAACAATGAATTTGAATATTATATATCTTTATGGTAGTTATTTTCTTATGTGTAATTGTTATATGCTTGGATTTATCACAGCTGTCTAAAAGCACTAGCAATATGGATTTATCAATTTTGTAATTTGGAAGCTAGTTTCTATAAATTTTTAAAAGATTGGTTTCTATGGACACAGGGAAATACAAAGATAAAACTTTCTTGTTCATATTGGGACTATAACTTCTTCTTAATATTATTTAGTTAAGTCATGAAAGACAAATTAAATTAATTTAAGCATCACAGTTTTCTGTTCTAGCTGTATCATACATACTAAATATCTGCTCTTTTTTTTGCTTATGCATTCTAGAACATGTTTTTCTTCACTTATCATGCTACATTCTTTTTTCTACAAATATAGCTACAATGGTACAATGTTAGCTTTGTTGTTGGCAATATTATTGGTCCCCTGGGTATTCTACTCTATTTCATTTGACTCTTGTGTGATTTAGTAATTTACTTTACTGGCAGCTTATTGAAGAGTTGCCGGTACTATAAAGTGCAAATAAATCTATGGGAACCAAGAAAATAAAATAATATTTGATACATCTTTACAAAAAATTCCTTGTATTAAATTCCAAAATATCAATATTTCTACAAAAAATGTGCGTCCATATGTCTTTTACTCCTTCTAATTCTCACCACCACCTACTAACAAATTAGCACTGAGAACATGGCCATTTCATCTCTTGTTATCATTGGACTATTAAAAACTTTTAAGCAAGGAATGTTAAATAAAATTCAGTGTAAAAAAAAGCAGTTATTGGAAATAACTATAAAGCCTTTGTGTAGTGTGTAGAATTAAAAATCGGCATGACATGAAGGCATTAAGTTGGATGTTACATGCATGAGGCCCTAGGGACGACGGACGTGCTTATAAGGGGTGAAGTGGAATAGACATGCAACAAAGGTAAACACATGCAAAACATGCAAAATAGATGGGGAGCGTGAATGGGTCTTAATACCGACTCAAGATATGGAGGACAGGAATGTTCTTATTTAGGAAGAGAGGAAAACGTTATCTAAAGTTTTGGGGAAGGCCGATGAAAGGACATCCGATGGAGGTTGAAAGAGAGACAACGGGGAAAAGACAAGTACCCTCCATTTGATCATGGAGAACGCAGAATGGAATGGAAACGAAGGAAAGTTTCATCAAGACAAGGAAGGTTAGCGTTGCCACAGGTATGCCTGAGTATTCGCAATTTTCCTCTATCAGCATGTATAGCTCTTCTTGAATAATGGCTTTTTTTGCGTTTCTTTCTAGTCTTATCGCAAAGACATTCACTCTTGAAAAATAGTCACTGATTTTATATGCATAATTTTGTCGGGACGTTTCAGTTGTTTTTGCTAGCCATGAGATAGTTTCATATCGTTATATCTAATTTATGAGTTGGGCATGTTGGCGTAGTGACTATATCTATGATGAGATCCCTCTCCACCACACGTGCTTTTGCTGTGACGACAAATTCAACATGGTATCAGAGCACAGGTCATCGGTTCAGGTCCCTCGAGCCCTCGACCCTTCGTCCGCGTAAGCTTGGCTTATCGATGTGGTACTTTGTGGGTGCAAAACCCACATGGTACGTGGTTGTATCCGGCTCTATCATGTAGGGGGGTGTTGGCATAGCTATTATATCCATGATAAGATCCCTCTCCACCACCAGTACGTGTTTTTGGTGTGACAATCAAAGTACACTAAAGCTTTACAGAGATCCCATACAACAGTAGCAAACTAAACACATCGAGATCCACATGCACTTCATCTGTGAATTGATAAATAATGGAGTCATTGACTTGCAGTACTGTGCCACTTTAAAAGTACACTAAAGCTTTACAGAGATCCCATACAGCAGTAGCAAACTAAACACATCGAGATCCACATGCACTTCATCCATGAATTGATAAATGATGGAGTCATCGACTTGCAATATTGTGCCACTTTAGAACAAATTGCTGACATCTTCACAAAGACATTCACTAAGTAGAAGTTTCACATTCTGCGAGATCTTCTTGGGGTGAAGAACACTGCAACAGAGTAGTTGCCATGCACAACATTCTAAATAGAACTATAAATAACAATGAGTATTCATATTTCATGTCTTATGTCAACTGATGCACAACCTATTCTATGTTGAGTGTGATCGACATCTTGTTGGATAGCCTCATACCACTTTCAAGGAGGTAATGTTTGAAGCGTTCTGTGTGGTTAGTCTTAGACAATGCATGTCTTGTCTAAGCTACCATATTCCTTTTTTTAGCATGAATGCCTAATGCACCATGCTCTAATGTGCCTTACCCTTATTATTTCACAGAATAGGTTGTCTATCTTGAACCATTTCAGTTCACATCTGAAAGTGTTATAGTATTCACTAGACGAATATCCTCGACGATCTAAGCCACTATACAATTTTATTTACAGTATTTTAGCTTCATTCCACTTTGCAACTGATTGTGAGACCGAATTAAGCCACCACAAGTTGATTCTTTCTCAAGAAATGTATATGTATATATAGACCTGTTAGCTAAGCTAAACATGATCAAAATCCATAGGCATACTTTACTTTCCTATACCAATAATAGATTCAAGTGATTGCACCTAGTCTCTCTCTAGTACACGGAAAATATGTCCATTTTAAATTCCTATCGTGTGGTTGATATAAGAGTCGTGGAAGTGAAGGCATCTCAAAAGCTTGTATTCACGGGAGTTGTCAAGGTTCAACTCAATTTCGATATGCAAATGAATACTTTCGTTTTAATTTTTGTAGCTTGGATAGGTGTCTCCAAACCCAAGAAATATTTAATTAATTAATTGAATTTTTTGGAGACTTCTAGAAAGGAGTTAGTTGTCTAGATAATTATTTAATTAATTAATTGATTCCTCTAGAGACTTCTAGAATCTAGTTAGTTAGGGTTTGTTAGAGTCTAATTAATCATAGTCATTGATTGATATTAAATCATGGCCATTGGTTTTCCAATGAGGAGAGTATAAAAGGGGATCAATGGGAATTTGGAGAAGACACTTGAGAAGCATTTGCAGTGATAGAAAATAAATTTGTAGTAATAGCAAATAGTTTTGTAGTGATAGCAAATAAATTTGCAGTAACAGAAAATAGTTTTGTAGTGATAGCAAAGGTGCATTGGTAGCGCTGGAGACAGCAGTAGTGGAATCTCAGTACGAGAAATTGAGGGAAGAATTTCTAGACAAGAATATTGCCAGAGCTCTACCATTAAGATGCAAGCAATTTATGTATCTCTTAATTTTCTGAAGTTTAATAAAATTCCTCATCTACAGTACTAGTTTTCCCTTTGAGGTTTTTTCAGGGATAATTTATCCAAAAATATTGTGCTCAATATTTTGAATATTTTCCTACGATTTTATTTGTGAAGTTGCAGTTATGTTATTTTTCAATATTTGTTGTGAATTATGTTTTTGCAGTCAAATAATCTATATTAGATAGGAGATTAATAATCAGTAACTGCAATAGAATTTTCACATGGTATTAGAGCTAATCTAAGAGTGGAAAAGGCTCAGTGTAGGCACATGAAGCAATAATCAAGGTTTTATAAAACCCAGTTCTACCTCTTTAGATTTATTATTATTATTATTATTATCTTTTGAGATGGCTTCAACAGGTTTAAGAGATCAGGTCAAATTGGATGGAGCCTCAAATTTTTGTGTTTGGAAAGCCAAAATTTCTTTATTGCTGGAAGAGAATGGTATCAAGGAATATGTGACCAATGTTGTATTTGTACCTCCAAATCCAACATATCTCTCATCATATAAGAAGGAAGGTTCCAAGGAGAGGAGGTTGATTCTTGATGGTGTTAAAGATCATATTGTTCCACATATCACAGAGTTAGATACAATGAAGAAGATGTGGGATGCCATTCTGAGTCTATACTAGAATGCTACAACTAACCAAAAGCTAATTCTCAGAGAAAATTTGAGGAATACTCAGATGAACAAGGGAGAAGATGTTACAAGTTACCTCACTAGACCTAGACTTTTCAAGGATGAGTTGGCAACTGTTGGAGATAAACTAGATGATGACGAACTAGTACGAATAGCCCTAAATGGGTTTACTAAGCGGTGGGATGTCTTTGTTCAAGTTATTAATGGATGAGACACCTTACCGAGTTGCGATCGACTATAGAGTGACTTCACTCAGGAGGAGCTTAGACTAAGTCTTGTTAGTGGAATTAGTAGTAAGAGTCAGAAAAGTGAGGTAGAACAGGAAAATGTTTCCCTAGCAAGAAAAGGGAAAGCGAAGGAGGGGTCTAGCAAAGGATCAAATCCACAAAGTGAGAAGAAGAAAAAGGACTTTTCTAAGATCAAGTGCTATGGCTATCACAAGTTTGATCACTATGTCAGCGATTTCCTGCAAAGGAAGAAGAAAAAAAAGAAAGGCAAGAAGCAGACAACAAATTCAACAAGTGTAGATGAGCTCTCCAGTAGAATGTAGGATGAGTTTGCACTCATAGCTTGTATGGCTAGCTCAACCTTACAGGGTGTTTGGTATATAGATAGTGGGGCATCATTTCATATGACATGAGTTAGAGAGTACTCCAATTATAAGGAGGACATCAAAATCCAAATTTCTATGGGGGACCATGTCCAAACTCAATCCAGTTGGGAAAGGGACTGTTCTATTGCAGAAGGAGAATGGTAAGTTTATTCCCATTCATGATGTGTTGCATGTGTTAGGCTTGGGTATGAATCTGATTTATGTATCCATCCTTTAGGATAAAGGTTACAATGTACTCTTTAGAGGGGCGAATGTGTTAATTAGGCATAAGGATTTGAAATCACCCACATCTATTAGAGTTAGGAGCGGTCGAATTTATAGGTTGTAGTTTGATACTCATAAGGCACTAATGAGTAGCAGTAATTCTAGAGATCAAGGAGAGCTATGGCATAGGTGGATGGGCCATATACA
>VDFB02283269.1:0-26355 GCA_007258455.2 Sequoia sempervirens
AAATATTTATTTCCTAAGTTTACTATGTCAACTTATATCATGTGTACTTATTCAAAAAATTATCTCAATTATCTATGTTTGATAACATTGCATTCCAAACTTCATTACATTTATATATTCAAATTTTATAAAAATTACACATTCATAACATAAATTACCAGTCTGAACATCTGTCAATAATAATTCTATCTATGGTCTGTTTTCTTGAGCTCTCTATTGAAACTGAGTTTTGTCACCATCTACGTGGGTTGAAGCTTAACAGCATGTTGCAATGTGTTTCAGTTATAAGCCTTGTTGAATCCATTCTTAATTCAGTAACAACCAACACTTTGAATCTTTTTTCATTAGATGGGAAAAAAAAAATCACTTTCATGTATGTGTTTGATGGTGCTGGACACCCTGTTTTGCTGCCAACAGTCACTATTAACTCTTGTCTTTACTGTTTCTGTCTCTCTTTCTGAGATTGTTGTGCTTGATGGCATTTATGGGCGTTGTTTTGTTGCTGTTTTGCAGCAGTTTTGAGGTTTTGTAGGTGTCCAATAGTTGCTATAAGCCTTTGGTTTTCTTTTTTGCTGCTTTCATACAGCTGTGTATTCTTGTATTTTAATATTATTATACTTCCTTCAATACTTGGACTATCAATTAATTTAGAATTGAAATGATATTGTTTTTTCATTTTGTAAACAATGAATTTGAATATTATATATCTTTATGGTAGTTATTTTCTTATGTGTAATTGTTATATGCTTGGATTTATCACAGCTGTCTAAAAGCACTAGCAATATGGATTTATCAATTTTGTAATTTGGAAGCTAGTTTCTATAAATTTTTAAAAGATTGGTTTCTATGGACACAGGGAAATACAAAGATAAAACTTTCTTGTTCATATTGGGACTATAACTTCTTCTTAATATTATTTAGTTAAGTCATGAAAGACAAATTAAATTAATTTAAGCATCACAGTTTTCTGTTCTAGCTGTATCATACATACTAAATATCTGCTCTTTTTTTTGCTTATGCATTCTAGAACATGTTTTTCTTCACTTATCATGCTACATTCTTTTTTCTACAAATATAGCTACAATGGTACAATGTTAGCTTTGTTGTTGGCAATATTATTGGTCCCCTGGGTATTCTACTCTATTTCATTTGACTCTTGTGTGATTTAGTAATTTACTTTACTGGCAGCTTATTGAAGAGTTGCCGGTACTATAAAGTGCAAATAAATCTATGAGGAACAAGAAAATAAAATAATATTTGTACATCTTTACAAAAAATTCCTTGTATTAAATTCCAAAATATCAATATTTCTACAAAAAATGTGCGTCCATATGTCTTTACTCCTTCTAATTCTCCCCACCACCTACTAACAAATTAACAATCGACAGGAACATGACGCAACTACGTCTCTTGCTTATCGTGGACTATTAAAAACTTTTAAGCAAGGAATGTTAAATAAAATTCAGTGTAAAAAAAAGCAGTTATTGGAAATAACTATAAAGCCTTTGTGTAGTGTGTAGAATTAAAAATCGGCATGACATGAAGGCATTTAGTTGGATGTTACATGCATGAGGCCCTAGGGACGACGGACGTGCTTATAAGGGGTGAAGTGGAATAGACATGCAACAAAGGTAAACACATGCAAAACATGCAAAATAGATGGGGAGCGTGAATGGGTCTTAATACCGACTCAAGATATGGAGGACAGGAATGTTCTTATTTAGAAAGAGAGGAAAACGTTATCTAAAGTTTTGGGGAAGGCCGATGAAAGGACATCCGATGGAGGTTGAAAGAGAGACAACGGGGAAAGACAAGTACCCTCCATTTGACCATGGAGAACGCAGAATGGAATGGAAACGAAGGAAAGTTTCATCAAGACAAGGAAGGTTAGCGTTGCCACAGGTATGCCTGAGTATTCGCAATTTTCCTCTATCAGCATGTATAGCTCTTCTTGAATAATGGCTTTTTTTGCGTTTCTTTCTAGTCTTATCGCAAAGACATTCACTCTTGAAAAATAGTCACTGATTTTATATGCATAATTTTTTCGGGAGGTTTCAGTTGTTTTTGCTAGCCATGAGATAGTTTCATATCGTTATATCTAAATTATGAGTTGGGCATGTTGGCGTAGTGACTATATCTATGATGAGATCCCTCTCCACCACCAGTACGTGCTTTTGCTGTGACGGAAAATTCAACATGGTATCAAAGCATAGGTCATTGGTTCAAGTCCCTCAGCCCTCGACCCTTTGTCCGCGTAAGCTTGGCTTATCAATGTGGTACTTTGTGGGTGCAAAGCCCACATGGTACGTGGTTGTATCCGGCTCTATCATGTAGGGGGGTGTTGGCATAGCTATTATATCCATGATAAGATCCCTCTCCACCACCAGTACGTGTTTTTGGTGTGACAATCAAAGTACACTAAAGCTTTACAGAGATCCCATACAGCGGTAGCAAACTAAACACATCGAGATCCACATGCACTTCATCTGTGAATTGATAAATAATGGAGTCATTGACTTGCAGTACTGTGCCACTTTAAAAGTACACTAAAGCTTTATGGAGATCCCATACAGCAGTAGCAAACTAAACACATCGAGATCCACATGCACTTCATCCGTGAATTGATAAATGATGGAGTCATCGACTTGCAATATTGTGCCACTTTAGAACAAATTGCTGACATCTTCACAAAGACATTCACTGAGTAGAAGTTTCACATTCTGTGAGATCTTCTTGGGGTGAAGAACACTGCAACAGAGTAGTTGCCATGCACAACATTCTAAATAGAACTATAAATAACAATGAGTATTCATATTTCATGTCTTATGTCAACTGATGCACAACCTATTCTATGTTGAGTGTGATCGACATCTTGTTGGATAGCCTCATACCACTTTCAAGGAGGTAATGTTTGAAGCGTTTTGTGTGGTTAGTCTTAGACAATGCATGTCTTGTCTAAGCTACCATATTCCTTTTTTTAGCATGAATGCCTAATGCACCATGCTCTAATGTGCCTTACCCTTATTATTTCACAGAATAGGTTGTCTATCTTGAACCATTTCAGTTCACATCTGAAAGTGTTATAGTATTCACTAGACGAATATCCTCGACGATCTAAGCCACTATACAATTTTATTTACAGTATTTTAGCTTCATTCCACTTTGCAACTGATTGTGAGACCGAATTAAGCCACCACAAGTTGATTCTTTCTCAAGAAATGTATATGTATATATAGACCTGTTAGCTAAGCTAAACATGATCAAAATCCATAGGCATACTTTACTTTCCTATACCAATAATAGATTCAAGTGATTGCACCTAGTCTCTCTCTAGTACACGGAAAATATGTCCATTTTAAATTCCTATCGTGTGGTTGATATAAGAGTCGTGGAAGTGAAGGCATCTCAAAAGCTTGTATTCACGGGAGTTGTCAAGGTTCAACTCAATTTCGATATGCAAATGAATACTTTCGTTTTAATTTTTGTAGCTTGGATAGGTGTCTCCAAACCCAAGAAATATTTAATTAATTAATTGAATTTTTTGGAGACTTCTAGAAAGGAGTTAGTTGTCTAGATAATTATTTAATTAATTAATTGATTCCTCTAGAGACTTCTAGAATCTAGTTAGTTAGGGTTTGTTAGAGTCTAATTAATCATAGTCATTGATTGATATTAAATCATGGCCATTGGTTTTCCAATGAGGAGAGTATAAAAGGGGATCAATGGGAATTTGGAGAAGACACTTGAGAAGCATTTGCAGTGATAGAAAATAAATTTGTAGTAATAGCAAATAGTTTTGTAGTGATAGCAAATAAATTTGCAGTAACAGAAAATAGTTTTGTAGTGATAGCAAAGGTGCATTGGTAGCGCTGGAGACAGCAGTAGTGGAATCTCAGTACGAGAAATTGAGGGAAGAATTTCTAGACAAGAATATTGCCAGAGCTCTACCATTAAGATGCAAGCAATTTATGTATCTCTTAATTTTCTGAAGTTTAATAAAATTCCTCATCTACAGTACTAGTTTTCCCTTTGAGGTTTTTTCAGGGATAATTTATCCAAAAATATTGTGCTCAATATTTTGAATATTTTCCTACGATTTTATTTGTGAAGTTGCAGTTATGTTATTTTTCAATATTTGTTGTGAATTATGTTTTTGCAGTCAAATAATCTATATTAGATAGGAGATTAATAATCAGTAACTGCAATAGAATTTTCACATGGTATTAGAGCTAATCTAAGAGTGGAAAAGGCTCAGTGTAGGCACATGAAGCAATAATCAAGGTTTTATAAAACCCAGTTCTACCTCTTTAGATTTATTATTATTATTATTATTATCTTTTGAGATGGCTTCAACAGGTTTAAGAGATCAGGTCAAATTGGATGGAGCCTCAAATTTTTGTGTTTGGAAAGCCAAAATTTCTTTATTGCTGGAAGAGAATGGTATCAAGGAATATGTGACCAATGTTGTATTTGTACCTCCAAATCCAACATATCTCTCATCATATAAGAAGGAAGGTTCCAAGGAGAGGAGGTTGATTCTTGATGGTGTTAAAGATCATATTGTTCCACATATCACAGAGTTAGATACAATGAAGAAGATGTGGGATGCCATTCTGAGTCTATTCTAGAATGCTACAACTAACCAAAAGCTAATTCTCAGAGAAAATTTGAGGAATACTCAGATGAACAAGGGAGAAGATGTTACAAGTTACCTCACCAGACCCAAACTTTTCAAGGATGAGTTGGCAACTATTGGAGATAAACTAGATGATGACGAACTAGTACAAATAGCCCTAAATGGGTTTACTAAGCGGTGGGATGTCTTTATTCAAGTTATTAATGGATGAGACACCTTACCAAGTTGTGATCGACTATAGAGTGACTTCACTCAGGAGGAGCTTAGACTAAGTCTTGTTAGTGGAATTAGTAGTAAGAGTCAAAAAAGTGAGGTAGAATAGGAAAATGTTGCCCTAGCAAGAAAAGGGAAAGCGAAGGAGGGGTCTAGCAAAGGATCAAATCCACAAAGTGAGAAGAAGAGAAAGGAATTTTCTAAGATCAAGTGCTATGGCTATCACGAGTTTGACCACTATGTCAGCGATTTCCTGCAAAGGAAGAAGAAAAAAAAGAAAGGAAAAAAGCAGACAACAAATTCAACAAGTGTAGATGAGCTCTCTAGTAGAATGTAGGATGAGTTTGCACTCATAGCTTGTATGGTTAGCTCAACCTTACAGGGTTTTTGGTAAATAGATAGTGGGGCATCATTTCATATGACAGGAGTTAGAGAGTACTCCAATTATAAGGAGGACATAAAAATCCAAATTTCTATGGGGTACCATGTCCAAACTCAATCCAGTTGGGAAAGGGACTGTTCTATTGCAGAGGGAGAATGGTAAGTTTATTCCCATTCATGATGTGTTGCATATGTCAGGCTTGGGTATGAATCTGATTTCTGTATCCATCCTTTAGGATAAAGGTTACAATGTACTCTTTAGAGGGGTGAATGTGTTAATTAGGCATAAGGATTTGAAATCACCCATAGCTATTAGAATTAGGAGCATTCGAATTTATAGGTTATAGTTTGATACTCATAAGGCACTAATGAGTAGCAGTAATTCTAGAGATCAAGGAGAGCTATGGCATAGGTGGATGGGCCATATACATCATGGAGCACTTAAATTATTTTGTGGGACAGTGATAGGTGTTCTAGAGGTGAGCACAGAGCATGATGATGTATGTAAGGGATGTTTGTTGGGGAAGTTTGTGAAAGTAGTTTTTCCAAGGAGTGACACCCGATCCAAACGTGTTCTTGATCTACTACATTTAGATATATGTGGACCAATGTCAACGAAATCTCTTAGAGGATATGAGTACTTTGTTACTTTTATTGATGATTTCTCTAGCAAGACCAGGATATACTTCTTGAAGACCAAGGATGAGGTTTCTAGTCACTTCCAAGAGTTCAAAGCTCTTGTGGAAAATTCAATAGGCAAGAAGATAAAGGTTCTTCGGTCAGACAATGGAGGTGAGTACAAAGGGAAAGAGTTCCAGGAGTTCTGTACCAGGGAAGGAATCAAGAGAGAGTGGACTATTCCTTACAACCCGCAATAGAATGGGATTATTGAGAGGAAGTATCGGTCTATATTGGAGGTGGCAAGGGATATGTTGTATAAACATGATATGCCACATTACTTATGGTCAGAAACATGCAGTACAACAGTATTACAGAACAAGGTTCCACATAAGGAATTGGGAAAGATGACACAAAAGAAGGCATTCTTAGGAAAGAAGCCAAATGTCAGCCACTTCAGGATATTTGGGAGTTTGGCATATTGTCACATTCTAGGGCCTACACGTTCCAAGTTAGATTAGACTGCAGAGAGAGGGTACTTTATAAGGTACAACAAGACCTCAAAGGCATATCGGATATTTATTCCAGGGGCTAGGAGGATTATAGTTAGGTATGATGTCAAGTTCATGGAGGATAGGGTTTTTAGGAGGTCCAGAGATTTTCCAGCAGATGATCAGAGTGAGCAACCAGTAGAAGCTACAAGGATCATGCAATTGGATCAGGGGTAGAGAAACTCGAATATAGTTACTAGTACAAGCACAGGATCAAGTGTTGAGAGTTCGCAAAGTATGGAGCAACAGATGCAACAAATCCAAAAGATACATCAGGAAGACATGGAGGTTGATACTTCATCCTCTATAGTTGGCACCAGGAACCAACATACACATAGAGATACTCAGGAGTTTTTGGGAGCTCCTAGGATTAGTAAATAACGAAGACAACTAGCTAGGTATAATGACTATATGGCATTAGTTGGTCAATTGGTAGATAATGATCCTTCCAACTATTAGGATGCCACACAATAATAGGTGTTGCAAGATACGATGGTTGAGGAATATACCTCAATAGTGCAAAACAATGTGTGGGAGGTTGTGCCTAGACCAATAGATAGGGCAGTGGTTGGATCACATTGGATCTATAAGATCAAGCATGGTGCAAATGGTAGCATCGAGAAATACAAGGCAAGGTTCGTGGCCAAGGGGTTCTCTCAGAAGGAGTGAATAGACTATGAGGATACATTTTCTCTGGTGGCCAAGTATACTTCTATATGAGATATGATCTCACTTGCAACACAAATGGGATGGAAAATCCATCAAATGGATGTCAAGACAACGTTTCTTAATGGTGAATTGAAAGAGGAGGTATACATAGAACAACCAGAGGGCTTTGTAGCACACAACAGTGAAACCCATGTGTGTAGATTCAAGAGAGCTTTGTATGGACTCAAGTAGGCTCCTAGGGTGTGGTAAGAGTGCATTTATAAATAATTGCAAGGAATGAGCTTTGTGAAGAGTGAAGCGGATGCTAACCTCTAATACTTGGTGGTTGGGGGTGAGGTTCTCATTCTTGTTCTATATGTGGATGACTTTTTTTTAACAAGCTCACTAGAGCTCATAAAGGAATGCAAGAGGGACCTTGCAGCAGAGTTTGAGATGAAGGATTTGGGGCTTATGCACTACTTTCTAGGCATGGAAGTATGGTAGACAAATGGAGAGATTTTCGTTGGACAAGGGAAATATTACATCAAAATATTGAGGAGGTTCGAGATGGAGAATTGTAGAGCCATGTCTACACCTATGATCATGAATTGGAAGAATGTAGACACATCCAGGGAGAAGGTTGTAGACTCCACCTTATACAGGAAGTTGATTAGATCTCTCATATGTATTTGGTCAACACAGTCCAAATATATCCTTTGCAATAAACTCTCTTACTTAGTTCATGGTTGAGCTAAAAAGAGTGCATTGGACAGTGGCAAAGCATGTGTTGTGGTATTTGTGTGGTACAATAAAGTATGGGATCAGATATGCTTGAGGCGATGGTATCAAGTTGATAGGATATACTGATGTAGATTGGGCAGGTAGTACAATGAATGGGAAAAGCACTTTAGGGTGTTGCCTTAGTTTTGGATCAGGAGTTGTCTCTTGGTACAACAAGAAGCAAAAGTCCATGGATTTGAGTTTTGTAGAGGTAGAATACATAGCAACTAGCATGGTGACGTGTGAGGTGATATGGCTTCAAAAGTTGTTGGTGGACTTGTTTGGTCAGAGGGTTGAGACTACAGTGATACACTGCAACAATCAGAGTTGCATCAAATTGTCTAAGAATCTAGTGTTTTATGATAGGTCTAAGCATATAGACATCATGTATCATTTCATCAGGGATTGTGTACAGCGGGGGATTGTTCAGCTATAGTATATACCTACATATCAACAGCTAGCAAACATTTTGACAAAGGCATTGGGGACTTGGCGAAATTCATCTTCTTCAGAGGTAAGTTGGGTGTCATGCAAAACACCTTCCTCGCTAAGAGCGAGTGTTAATTTTTATAGCTTGGACAAGTGTCTCCAAACCCAAGAAAAATTTAATAAATTAATTGATTTTTTTGGAGACTTGTAGAAAGGAGTTAGTTGTCCAGATAATTATTTAATTAATTAATTGATTCCTCTAGATACTTCTAGAATCCAGTTAGTTAGGGTTTGTTAGATTCTAATTAATCTTAGCCATTGATTGAGATTAAATCATGGCCATTGGTTTTCCAATGAGGAGAGTATAAAAGAGGATCAATGGGAATTTGGAGAACACACACTTGAGAAGTATTTGCAGTGATAGCAAATAAATTTGTAGTAATAGAAAATAATTTTGCAATGATAGCAAAGGCATGGTGATAGCATTGGAGTCAGCAGTAGTGGAATTTCAGTAGGAGAAATTGAGGGAAGAATTTCTGGAGAAGAATATTGCCGGAGCTTTGTGAGTAAGAGGCAATCAGTTTATGTATCTCTTAATTTGCTGAAGTTTAATAAAATTCCTCATCTGCAGTACTGGTTTTCCCTTCGGGGTTTTTCCAGGGACACTTTGTCCAAAAATATTGTGTTCATTATTTTGTATATTTTCCTATGATTTTATTTGTGAAGTTGAAATTGTGTTATTTTTCAATATTTGATGTGAATTAATTTTCGACAGTCAAATAATCTAAATTAGATAGGAGATTAATAATCAATAACTGCAATAGAGTTTTTTCATCATGTTGCTTAGACAACATTTTCTTAAATGGTATATATATTTAGTCACCTCATATTCAGGAAACCAACTAAGTTCATGTGATTGCACACCCTCGGTTTCATATCTTTGAACTAGAATACAAGTCTTTTAGATATACAATATCCTAAAGGTGAAAACTCATTATTAAAAATTTGGAAGAAATTTGGTGCCTAGCATAAGCATTTTATTTATTAAAATGGTGATCTTGACCGTTAGGATGGAGTAATATAGATTTGTTACACGAAATTCATCAAAATTATAAACTCTACTATTGAATAGTTAGTGTTAATGATTGATATTCAGACAACTATGTGACTTACACTATTAATGAATGCATATAGTAACGATGTGATAAATATTTATAAATACCAAAAAATTGCATAAGATAATCATTAGTAGAGGATGAATTTTAGTAAACGAATTGGGTATCCATGAGACATTCTTTAGTTTAAATAGTTTCTTTAGTATCTATTAATTTTGTAGATACAAATTGTTGGTTTTAGATAATGATTGACAAAGTTGTCAAAAACATGTGTATTTAACTATCTTGATCTAAGTAGTAAGGTTGAAAAGATTAAGGACCTTGTCAGTCATAGGTAATGATTTGGAAGAAACCCAGTGAGTGCCATCATCTTTAGAGTAATTTGAAACCTAGAGAAGTTATTATAGGATGGCAAAGAAGCCTTAGAAGTAAATGTGTTGTTTAAACATGTGTTGGAATTGAGAATGGCCTCTTTTTAGTTGAAACATTAATTTTGGGTTGTAATAATTAAATAACATTTGAATAATTTTCAAACCAATAGGTTTTCTTGTTGAAAGGTTAACTTGATAGCATCACATATGATTATTTTATTGAGAACTAGAATCTTTAATCATAAGAGAGAAATAGAGTGGTTTTAGAACCATAAGGATTATATTATGGTGAGACAAAAATATGTATATTCATGATCAATAAATGATTTATTCTAGCTGTATGACCTTTCATTAAGTGTATCCTATTATTGAATGTAATAACATAGTGGTTATTAAAACAATGCACTAACAAAGGGTGAATTCAAATTCTTTTTATGAGTTCAAAATTTCCCTTGGTGCATTTTAAATTTAATTTATATTCCTAGAAATATTAACTGGATGCCAACAACATTGTTGCTTGCAAGTTAAAAATTGGTTCTTGTGTAAAGGAAAAGAACAAATCAATATTAAATTGATTGTTAATTGCTCACCTGACTATCCTTGACAAGTAATTAAGGTATGAAGGGTGTAACATTATCATTTCCTAATAGAATATTGGTTTTTTTTGGTACTAAGTACCTGATGTATTTTACTTGAGATGATTATCTAGAATGTCATGTTCTCATTGATTATTATCTTACTGATGCCTGTCATAGTCATTCTTAAAGGACATTAGGAAGAAATCAATAGAAGGATTGTTAAGATGTGTGTGAAGTCTAAGGGAAACTAATCTTAACTTTGTGTTGTGATTGTAATTGATATATTGTATAGTTGCATCCTTAATTCAACAATATCAAAGTAGATCATATGAGTGCTTGATTTTATAAGAATGTGTACACATATTTATAAAGAAATATATGCACCCATAAATAATTACATGTGATACACCTTCTTTATTTATTTATTGTATATTCTTTTATTGTTGAATTCTCTATGTACCCATAAATAGTGAAGGTTGAAATCAATCTATTTGTATGTGTTGGTGAGCATTTCATGACAATGTTGGTATTACATTCATTTCATATGAAAGGATGGTGCTTGATGAAATTTGATGTTTTTTTGTAAAATTATGAGACTAATAATTCAACTTCAATTTGTACCATTAATACATCTTAGTTGTAGTTTATAACTTGAAATCCCATTACTCCAATCAATTTTTCTTTGCTAGTCTTCCTCATGCTAGGTCAATTATTCTTCTTTCAAGAAGAATTTTTGGGAAGTGTATCACTTTGTGGTAGGGTGGAAATTCACTCCAACAATATTCTCTCCCTTGGAATCGATGAAGGGGTTTGAAAGTCAAAGAATCCTGCCAGGAAAGTTCAAGTCTCAATATATTGTGTATTCTTGTACTTGACCATGAGGTCTTATGTAAGGAATACACTCCTTTATGTACACCATAATGTTGGAATTTGTACTTTAAATATCTTGTAATTAAAATTTCTTTAGATAATGTATTTTCATTTTTCTATGTTACTTGAGTAATGCACATGTGTCATATTTTTACATGCTTGGTGGTGTGTAATTTTTGAAGTTACATAAGTTTAATCTATGGAGGTCATTACAAAAAAGGGTGTATTTTTATTTTTGATCCACCTTTCATGAAAAGTAGGGTAATTGTGTATTTTCTAATTAAATTTCATGTAATTTAATTAATAATTTAGATTTTCTTAGTTGGTATTCATTTAAATAGAGAAAATAGATGATAGAAAAGAGTTATTTTCCCGCATCCAAGGGTATGTGTGGGTTCATTGTCTTTCTAATACAAGGATTTATATGAGATGGGTCCCTCTGGATGAGAATTAGCATAAGCTTAACTTTGATGGTGCATCCAAAGGAAATGTGAGGGTATTGGGGGTTAGTCACATTATAATAAATAATGAGGGAGATTTGGTTGGTGTAATTGTTTAAAAACTTAATAGATGGAATAAATAATGAAGTTGAATTTTAAGCACTCCTACTTTTGCTTCACATTTTTAAACAAACTAGGTTTTAAATAAAATCTATATTGAAGGGGACTCATTAATCACTATCAATTCCCTTCATAAGTGATGCACACCAAATTAGAAATTTAATAGCATTTTATCTTAATGTTCGGAGTTGTTGGGCACTTTTGTGGGCTCTAAAGTTTGTCATGTGTACAAAGAATTGAATGGGGTAGCTAATAAAGTGGCCAAGATGGTCATTGAAATAGAAAGTGGATATAATTTTGACAAATCTCTAGGTTTATGGTAAGATATTTCCCTTGATATCCCATCCTTTCTCTCTCAACCATCTTAAATCTAATTATATAATGGTGAGTTGCACTACTTGCATTTCTTCTCATCAAGAATCGTACTATACACACACAAATAGAATAATCCAAATAGCCTTAAAATTAAATCAATTAAACACTCAAATTATACACATTCAAACCTCATATCAAACACAATGTGAAAATTTTCTCATTTTGGAATGTGGGTGCTCAACATAACATTAGCATTCCCTAGATATCAAACTAACAAAATATGGATGTAACAATGAATGCTTGTAAAGTGATGAGAAATTCATTTTATTTATATATTTTTAAGATAATTAGAAGAATGACTAGGATTCAATCTATAATGTTAAATTAAATCCATGATTAGGGGAACTAATGAGGATACAAGGAAATCAAAGGAGTTACACATTACTTCAATTTTTAATTAGAATAATTATTATCTCTCAACTCAACTTGATTGGAGATAAAAAAAAAGTTGGTTGATTAGTTAAAAACCTTTAAGGAGTTAACTGAGTCTATGAGAGAATTAGGGGGATTTGAATATTTGCATGGAATAGTTAACTAATTGCATGAATGAGTGAAGTGGAGTTTATTGAAGAAAGTGACTATGAGTAAGTTTGAGTAAACTAATTAGAGTAGGTAGTCAACTAGGTGAGATGGATTTTAATATTTTAATAATTTATTGAATTATTCATAAACATGAGGTGGAAATTAATATTAAATTAATCTATTAATGGGTAATAAATAATGTAAATTAATAATTAGTTAAATATTTGGATAAATATGAGTCAACCAATGGATAAAAATATGAATGATAATTTATTAAATTAATGCATAATTATAGCTTAATTTAATTAAATAAGTAGGAATTATTTAATGAAATTATTAGAAATTAGGAGTCTTGGGTGATGAATGGTGTTAGAGGTCCTAGGTGATGAATGATATTAGAGGTCCTAGATGATGAATAGGTGACAAGGAAATAAGGTTTACTTTATTGGCTATGATGGAATGATGATGGTGAAGGAAACATTATTTATGTGTCTACATTTTGCCCTTTTTTAAGATAATTTTGAAGTAGCGTTATTTTTTTTTAAAAAGTGGCTATTATGAAATGGATTAGAAGATATAAAGAAAGTGATGATATTCCCCTTTCATGTGGAGGAAATCATGAAAGAAGAAGTTAATTATAAGAAAGTGATGATATGCCCAGTCATGTGGAGTAAATAATGAAAGAAGAAATGGAATAGAAGAAAGTGATAATATGCCCAAATCATGTGGAGGAAATGATGAGATGATGATGCCCCCTCAAGAGGTGGTTTGTGCAAAAAGTGACATGAATGAGCTCCTCAAAGGAGAAAGAGATGAAAAGTGGCAAGAGAATAAGAAGAGATGGGTGGAAGAAAAGAGAAAATGAATAGATGAAATGAACACAATGGATGATTAGACATAGGGAAATAGATTTTTAGAATAATACATTATGCTAGGATATAGAGATAAACCGTATTTTGATATAGCAATGGATTTTATGCACCTAGGTATAGAAGACCAAGTTGACTATGTATTTACTGCATGAACTAATGCTCAAGAAAACTATTTTATTGGGAAAAGATATCTAGGTCATAAACCACACTTCTCCCAATTTGGAAACAAATTAAAAATGATCTCAGTATCCACTTGGCTACAAATATCAATGGAAGAGCTAGAATGGTGGACCATGGCTTTAATCCATATTGGTTTGATTTTTGAATGTGATTAATTGAATTTGGATTAACTGAATTCTATGATGCAATGATATTCCTAGGTTATCTATGAAAATGCAAAACACTAAGATGATTTCTATGAAATGAAAAACTAATAGACAGAAACAAATTTTAAAAAAGAAGAGGGTAGACACAAAATAATCTAATGTATATAAATTTGAGGCAAAAATAATTGGTCAAGGGTGTGGAGCACCCTATACTAGATGTCTTCTACTCAAGATCTGATTTGACACTCTTGATGCTTCAAGTCTACAAAATCTTCTCTCCTAGGATCACAGTCAGAACTTCATATGTTGCTGATAAAATCCACTTTTCTTGACTTGACAAATTGTAGGGCTTGAATGCATGAATGGGAAATTAGTCTTCAATCTTCATCCAATTTTCTTCAAATCTAAAAACCTACACACATGAAATAGGTGGAAAGGTTGTACTATATAGGGGCTTACCTAAAACTCAAACCCCAATTTGGTATTTCTACCTCCAAAATGGTAATGATGATGTAAAAGTAGAGCTTATCCTTAGTTGAGTAGAGGCTAATGGATAAATAAGTAATGAATTAACAAATTGCAACAACTCACCACTCCTTTATGCATTCCTTGATGGACTAAAGTCATGTGATCATCACCTTCAAGGAGAAATTGTGGCTTGATTTGAAGTCCTGCAAGTGTTACTACTAACAAAACAAATGAACTCAAAAAATGAACAAACTTACATAAAAACATGATGCTTTAATGAAATAAATGCTACAATAATTCTTATAATTCATATTGAATGCTCTTAATTACCTTTAGGATGCTCAATTTTGTCCAATAAATTTTATAGGAATTAATTGTACGAATACTTTGTATTTATATGCAATTCTCCTAATTCCTCAAAAATTAAATGTTGATAGCCGAAAAATAAATTCAAGTTTTGAAATAATAAAATACCAGCACCGACATATTTAAATTTGAGCTAAAAAGGGTTGGTCAAGGGCACTAGGTTCCCTAGACCAAGCCTATCCTTATTAGGTCCTTAAGTATTGGGGGAAATATTAAATGCTTATTTCATTCCCATCATTTAATTTTCTGAAGATATTTATAAAATGAGAAATCAAATGCATAATTAGGTCCAAGCACATAGGGGGAGTAAAACCTAGTGTGAAATTATCAAGGGTGATAATTTATGACACTACATTTACCCCCACTTTAGTGAGAGTATGAACTTATGCTCAAACTCACATTAAATTAAGAATAAACCAAGAAGGGTTCAATTATCCAAAAATTGAAGAGATGGGACATTATCGAATCTAGGGGACATGCTAGCCCCCAAATTCAAGATCATATGGAAAGACAATATATGGAAAAAGGAACAAGCACATCAAGCACAATGTAGCATGAAAAACATGAAGCATACTCAATGAAAACATGTTGGGAAAATGTGTTTTGACCTTGTAATTACATAAGGTTTACTATTGATAGGTAAGCATGGGGGACAAGGGGTACACCCCCACGACAAGTCTAAGGACCATGTTCCTTGATGAGGGCTCAGGGGAAATGCCCCCGAAAGCCAAATTTTATGTATATTATATTATACTATAAATCTAGACCATTCATCATTAGGTCTTAGATCTGATGGTCAATATTTTTTTAGCTTGACTTTCCCTAGAAGGAAACCCTATTTTATGAGGGTGTTGTATTATGGCTATGAATTGTGATTCATTCGAAGAGTCTGATAGTGGTCATGTTGTGTCTAGATCTCTAGTTGGTGATACTTCTATGGGAAGCTTGCTATACAAGTATATTGTAATCTTCATGATTTCTAAATAATATATTGAGAAACTTTTGGAGGGTGGGGTTTTTCTCCTGAAAGGGTTTTCCCAATGTAAATCATTATGTCATGGTATGCATGATATTTATGTTTATTTTTATTTAAGTTTCTATAACTATTGTAAATATCTGTATTTTTTTGCATTATCTTCCTCTCAAGATTAGTGTAGGAAGTTGTTTTGTTATCTTAGCTTCCTTACAAGTGGTATTAGAGCTTGATCACCTTTGGTTTTAGTTGTGGGTTGTTGGATTTTTTGAACTAATCTAGATTTTAGTGGGAGATTGTGCAGAAGATACTTTGTGATCTTGTTGCAGGAATTTTCAGATGGCAATTTTATAAGGGAGAATAAAGGTGGATAAATTCTCTAGAAATAATTTAGAAATGTGGAATCTGAAGATGGAGGATCTGCTGATAGATCGAGATCTATGGGATGTTGTTGATAAGAATGTTTCAAGGCCTACAGATCCTACTTTGGCTATTCAATATGATGAACTATAGACTGTAAAGCCAAGGGTCTAAGTAGATTGTGCTTGACAAACTCTTTTTTAATCAATGTCCAAGAAGAGATCTTTGCATAGAAACTATGAAAGAAATTTGTGGGATGTATCAAGCTAAATCTTTAGTGAACAATATTTTCTTGAGGAAGAAATTGTATTCCTTGAGAATGGAAGAGGGTGGATGAATTATAGACCACCTAGAAGCATTCAATATGTTGGTGGCTCAATTGGCATTAGTTGGTGCCAAAATGGATGAGGAGGATAAATGCCAAATATTTCTTTACTCTTTACCTAATTTGTGGGATTCTCTTTTTATGGCTATTGGAAGTACTTATATTATATTAAAGACTAAAAATGTGGTGGTTTTTTTTCTTTTTGAAGAGATAAGGAGGAAGCTATCCATTGATGCCAAGGAAATCTTGAATATTCATGAAAGACCTAACAAAAAAGGCAAGTAGAATGAGAAGCATGATAAATCCAAGTCCAAGGGGAGATCCAAATCTCTTGGAAAGTCCAAAGTCATTTGTTGGAACTATGGTAAGCCTAGACATATTTGTAAGGACTACATTGAACAATAAAATAAGAAGAAAAGAAGAGATTTTATTTTGATTGCAACTCTGAGAAGGAAGATGGTGATGCACTCAGTGTATATTTGGCAACTCGTGCAGGTAATTATGCATGGTTAATTGAATCAAGTGCATCTTTCCATATGACCTTTAATAGAGATAGGTTTTTTGAATGAATATGGAGAATTTGATGGAGGTAAGTTGTACTTTTATGATGATTCTTATTTTAATATTGCTGGTTGGGGTAAAGTTAGAATTAGGTTTCCTGATGGTAGAATAAAAAGGGTTAATTGTGTGCTGCATATCCTTGGATTAGCACAAAATTTGTAGTTGTGAGAAAACTAATAGATGTAGGTGTGCAAGTAGTATTTTATTATGCAAGATGTAAGATAGTTAGAGGTGCTATGGTCATTTCTAGAGGTGTTAGATATGGAACATTGTATAAGCTTGATGCATACACTATTGAGTGCAATATTATTTCTTTATGGATGGCCAAATTGACACATGCAACATGCAAGCAAGATGGAATTACCTTACCTCTCCTGAAAAAGGTGAATGATCATTAAATTGATCACCTTCCAAGGTCCTGGGTGTTGCGTCACAGCGTTGTCTTTATTGACTGGTCAATGTGGCTATAATATTTAAGGGGCCTATTAGTTATTTATTTCTTGGTAAGTGCAAGATTGAACTCTAATATAAACCTATTCTAACCAAAGGATAAGTAAAAGCCAAAAGATAGATCAAGGATGTGAGGAAGAAAAGAATGTTGACTTATCCAATTACCTAGACTTATTATTCTTCAAGGAACTTCTAAAAAAATTATACAATAAATAAATCTGTAACTAATACACAATCACATTCATTCACAATGCAAAATCAATAGCAGATCATATTTCATTCATTACAGTTTATAAACTCAATAACCGATAAAAAATTATTTATTCCTTTGAAGAACGTAAGATCAAATAGATAATCAAAAATTACCATTCAAGAGTGTAATCTAAAGAAGGTTTAAGTCTGATTGACTCTATCAGGTTTAACCAAATAGCCAACATTTATAATTTCAGCAAACTTGACTGGTGTACAAAAACTGGTGCAGGAGCACCCAAGGCCTTCAAGGAGCTCTTCAAGGATCAGGAGTGTGCAGGGGTCAGGAGGACCTATCAAGCAAATCAAAACATCAACTATGACCTTTTAAAGCCTATAATGGCATTTGGAAAGGATAAATGTGTTAAGAGAGTCAACTGTCCTAAGCGTCCTGATAAGGACCCTAGAACCAAAATGCTATGTAAGTGGAATTATCATTTTCTAGGGCTTTAAATGGGAATATAATGCTTTACTTAGGTCAAATAAGGTTGGATATTGAAGATCCAATAGGTTTTAGTTTGTGGAGTTCAATAAATTTCAAGATTGGAAATTCAAATTTTTAAATTCCAATTTGGGCGGGTAAATGAGTTTTGTGAGTTTTAATCACTTTGATGTAACTTAATCAACCCCAAATGGTTTGATCAGTTGGGGAATGGTTCTATAACCCAAAAATAATCATTTGTATGGAGGTTGGGCATTTGGAGCAAGTACTGTACGGACTGTTTTCTGGAAATAGTGAAAAACACAGTTTTCTTGCATTTTATTATGTTCTTTTGATGAATACTTGATCTCTATTGAAGTTATGTCTAGTAGGATGCTTTAGGAATTTTTGTTTACATTTTTTAACACCATTGAAGGCTCTGAAAGTAGTAATAATTAATTTCTTTGCATTTTGCATTGACTGTCCTCAAGGAAACACATAATTTACACTAGTTTTGAGGTTTTTTCATGGATGAATGATCCATTTCATGGGAAATGTGACTGAGACCAATGAAATGGATCATGATTAACTTGTATCATACCAATCTAACAATATAAAGTGCAGGAAAGAGGAATCATACGGTGTACACCAAGATTTGACAATGGAAAGTGCTTGAAGGTGGAGGCTAAAGTATAGCAGTAGAGGATCTGCCTTAACAAGAGATATATTTTTGAGTTGTAATAGTTGAGACATGTTGAATTAATGGTGAAAAGTCTAAAATTAGGATCTGGAAGCATTTGGAAGGCCTAGAACCACGAAGCCTTAGTTTTGAGGCAATTTAAGGAGGGTTTTGTGTTTGAGCATGTTAGGGGTGTCATAGAAGACTAAAAGTTTGAAAATCCTTGGTTTAGGGATGTTTTAAGAGACTATTGAAAGTTTCATGGTCAGGGGTTCAGTTTAGAGAGGGGTTGCTTTGAAAAAGAGGGCTAATTAGGCCTAGTTTTTTAGGAAACAACAGGTTTTGGAAGGGATTGTCTGAAGCAAGTGATATCAGGGTTTGGATATGTTGTTTTTCATCACAAACCACATCTGAAACAATCATTATATTGGAGGTTCATTTTTAAAGTTTGAGAGCAAAGTCAAAAATCCTTCGCTAGAGGCCTAATTGGGCTAGAAGGCTACTTAAGGTGGAAAAGTGGATTTTGTTCAAGACAGAGGTTTGGGCTTTTGGAAACCTTCAAGACAAGTGTAATTGTGCCCCTTAAGATCATTCCTAGGGTTTGGATCCATTGGAGAAGGATTTGATTCATGAGTGAGCCATTTAGGCTTTGTCTCCATCAGAGTGCCTGGAAGAGTGGTTGAGATTGTGTCTTGCAAACCTTGAGAACTTTGTGTTTCTTTCAAAGTTCTAGACCCTCTACATCATGAACATTAATCATCAGTGGCTCCTCTAGCATAAGGAATGGAAGAGTTTGGCATCAGCTCTATCACAGACATGGTTAAAACTAGCTAACAATTTTCAATATTTTCTTATTGAAATTTCCGTTGGTAAATAGATAAATATTTTCACACAATGGTAGTAACTCAAACTAAAGTACAGTACTACAACTGGTAGCTTATTTTATTGTGTTATATTATTCATTACTCAGGTTCTATCACAAAATATATCAATCTAAATTATCTCTAATCTAAATATAATCATATTCAGTGCGTCTCCTCTAAATCCTTCATTAAATGCATGTATAATAATCGTTTAACCACCATAATTGAAATATTATTAATACCCTTTTAAATTAACATCATTTTAAAATATAATAGCATTAATTTAGTGCCTTGGGTGCATTTAAAACCTCGACAACGTCATTTGATTTTTGAATCCTGCAATCACCTATAAGGCATTTTTTCCAGTTCCAAATTCTTGGTTTTGGGCCCCTCAGAATGAGCAGAAGAATATCTTTCATTATGTTGATTATTTTCTATTTTTTATGATGCTATTTCTAGTTCCCATTTATTGTTTGAAGATTGTAATGAAGTTTTTATTGATTGCCAAGTAGATTTGTCCTTGATGGCCCCTTAGGGCATACTGGAGGAATAGAACATTTTTTTCATATTCATTACTTTCTACCCTTTCTCCAAGTTTTTTTTTCCAAAAATGCTGGAATCAATGTTCAGTCTAAAAAGACTCTAAAATTGATTCCTTTTTTTGTAGAGTGGAATAAAGTTTGTTTATTATTTTCATGTATAGCATTTCCTAATATATTATCAAAACCCAAAGGAACCTTTTGCTTCAAACTGTCAATTTCCAAGTTTGTAGCATCATTTAATTCTGCATCTGTTAACAAATTTTCAAATGCTACAAATTTGCTGCCTCATGTGCTACTTCATCAACGTCTGCATTTTTCTTTTGATCTCAAGACATCTTCAAGCTTATTTTTAGTTCTACAAGAAGCTTTCTCAAAACATCACTAGAACCCCTTACTTCCTTCATGACGAGTAGAAGTGGGAAATTTTCCAAGAAACTGTAGCATATATTGTTTAACAAAGGAATCGACAGCTTCAGCTCGGTCCTGTTTGGACATAACCCTCCTCTTTCTCTCCTTTCCACTGCTAAATGATATTATTTTCGCTATGCATTTTCCATACTGAATTAGTCACGCAATGAAAAAACGTGAACAAAAGCTTGCCATTTTAGCACAAGATTTAGCTACAAGAGCGCTTGCTCCATAGTCTCTAATGTCTATTCAACAAATCCATTTGGTGCAAATTCTGCAATCGTTGCCTTCCAGGAAACTACGATCATTGCTTTCATGAGATAACATCACTTTGAGGCATTTTGTTAAACAGTGTGCATGTACTGCTTATGCTTCCACATTTTCTTAACAATTTCTGAAAACATTTCAACAAATCCATTTTGTGCATCTTTTGTCTGATGCAACATGAGATCACATTCCTTTGAGTCAT
Source organism: Sequoia sempervirens (assembly GCA_007258455.2). Classification (NCBI taxonomy): domain Eukaryota; kingdom Viridiplantae; phylum Streptophyta; class Pinopsida; order Cupressales; family Cupressaceae; genus Sequoia; species Sequoia sempervirens. The sequence continues at coordinate 20,980 of VDFB02283269.1, forward strand.
TTTGCCAAACAGTATGCATGTACTGCTTATGCTTCCACATTTTACATATATTTCTACCAGGGCAGTCACAACCTTGACATTATTCCTATACTGGTACAGCCTTGGGTTGATCTTACACGTGCTAATTGTATTTGTTTGCAAAATTTTAACGCCTTTTTAACGGATCCTTTATGTGAGTTCTCGCTGCCATGAGAGCACATTTGTTTTAAGCATTGTTTTAAGATGCCTCATTTTGAATGTTCACACCCTTTTCTATCTAAAGCTTCCCATGGTGCACAGGCAAGGACGCTGACGCAATTGCGTGGAATTTAGCTTTACATTTGCGAATTGTATTTGCTCGAGAATTTTTGAAGCCCTTCTAATGAATCCATTTCGCACATCTCTTGTAATCATGGCTACCACGAGACCACATTTCATCGCGGGAAGAGGTTTTATCCCGTGCAGGACTTCTTATTTTTGTGGGACCTTCAAATTTTTAGGGCTTTTATTAATGGTCTTGGGCCTATCTGCGGTCCCGGGATCCTTCCTTTGATGGGGGGTGAGGAACATTAATCGCCCCAAGCTCTTTATTTCATGTGAGCAGGGTCGAGAAACTTACTTTCCCCAGGACATTTTTACTTTGTGATCCTAATGTCCTCTTGGGACCCACATTCTCGAGAGGACTACTTTCTTATTCTCTCTTTTAAAATTTTTTAATTCTTTTAACTCTTTGAGTTGGGTCGAGGATTTGAGTCAACCCAAGAAATTTTATTTTAATGAGACCGAGGGTCCCTTTACACCCTTTTTATTTTTTTCGCTTTTTAAACCTTTAATATTTAATTTTTTTACTTTTTAATTTTTTAACGTTTATTTAATTTTTTTGTTTTTCAAATTTTTTAGTTTTTAAAAGTTTATTTAATTTTTAATTTTCTTATTTTTATATTTTTTATATTATATATATATATATATATATATATATATATATATAGATCCGTAAGGTGATATTTTTATAAATAAAAGAAATTTACAGATGTCTGCTAGGTAGGAAATATTTCAATGGTGACCATCAGACAGCCAAAAAGGAGCTAACCATAATAAACTCCATGCAGTTTCAAGACAGAAGTAGCTAAACAAAGGAGAAAAAACATAAGCCTATGCCTCCACAACAGCCAAAAAGCCATAGCTCAAGTTCGAAAATACTGAAAATATCAAGACAAGAGCTAGTAAAAACCATACGGGCTACAACAAATACCCCGCTACATCACCAGAATCCGTTTACCTCTGCAAAGAAAATGAAACCTTCGACCCAGTCCGTCCCTTCCACCGGCACAATTTTCAATTTTCTTTTCAGAAACTCCACGGCCACATCTGCAAGTTTTCGGTGCCGTGATAATGCGGATCCTTTGAGATCCAGAAGAAAAGGATAAACCTTGACCGCTTCATCAGATTCCCATAGAGAGGCTAGGTCTGCAGGGCGCGGGATACCCTTACCAATAAAAGCCGCCTTCAAAGTCAATACGAGGCTGCCAAGCAAGTCTTCTCGAAACAGCCGAACCATCAACTCCCTGGCCACTGTCTTCGGAGTATCAAGATCCAGGAGCACGGCAAGAAATCGAGATGAAATTTGAGCATTGTCGCGGGCGAACTCTTTCCTTTCTAGGTGTCCTTTACCCAGGACCATCTTCACAGCAGCAACCGACGTCGAATCATCCACGAGCAAAATGCGCTTTAGACGTTGGTCTGTGATCTCACGAAAGGCAATTTGCCTCTCCATAGCTGTTAATGATACAGGAGTATCAGCGCCAAAGGATTCCAGACCTTCCGCCAAGATGAGAATGGTGAACTTCGACTTCGACTGTTTCTCCATTGTCAGGAATTTGCCAGACGTACCCTGCAACAAAAACACAAAAACAAAAACCAAAATGCCGAGCCCATGTTTAGGAACGGTCATCATAAACACACTAAAAGCCCCGAATAATGATCCATCAGATATCGAATACGGAAGAGGATTCTGGCGAAGGAAAATTGTCCTTGACATGAGAAGAAAGCCACCCCCGTCCATCCAACTAAAACTCATAATCAATGCAATTAATGGCTATTTCCACTTGGCACGTCTGCGGATAGAACAGAGAGTCTGGTACCTCGTATCACCCAAACAATAGTAGGGCCCCAGGCCCAGCAGGCCCAACTGCGCCAACTCTAGAAGTTTGGAATTAATGGTGCCCGGTCATTAGGCAAGGGCACACAAGGTTGGTAAATTTGGATCGATTGATGTGGTAAGAGCAAGCGAACTCACTCTTTTGCTGTCATTATCCACCGACTCCGTCCTACTGGACATCAGCACTTTATGGTAGAGAGTCCACCACCCATATTTTTATATTTTTATATTTTATTTATTTTCAATTTTTTGAAATTATAATTTATTTATTTTTGAATATTTTAAATGTTTTGTATTTTTTAATTATTTAATTTTTTTGGATATTTTCTTTTTTTTGAATTTTGCTAATTTTTATTGTATTTTTTAGACTATAAAAATACCCAGAAAAATAAAAAAAGACGAAATACCTAAAACATAAAAGAAAATCAAAGGAGGAGAGGTCAAACTAGGAAAACACAAATGAAGAAGAGATGAGTCGAGGTCATGTATCCAAGTGGAATTTGGATGTTTCAATGAAATTCCAAATCTGATCTAGAGTCCCAAACTTGACAAGAAGAAATGACCACGGTCCTGAGGAAACGAAAAACCCCCGAAACTAAAATGAGGCAAAACAGATCGGGACCATGAATGGAAAATAGATTGGGACCTTATTGCATAAGGTTTAAAGTCTATTTTAGAACTTGAATCCCAAACTAGACGACAAAGCAAGGGTGGGGAAATCAGATTCAAACCTTTTACAAAAATGTTTGAAGTTTGATTCGGGACCGAAAACCTGACAGGAAACAAAGCAATGTAGGGCGGGAAAATCAAATTAGATCTGCACCTTTTACAAAAAGGTCTAAGTATGATTCGGGACTCGAAACCTAACACACAAAGGAAACATGGAGGGGTCGAAAACCAAATTAGATCTAGACATTTTACACAAAGGTCTAAAGTTTGATTTGGATCTCAAAACCCATTAGGAACAAAAGGGAAGCAGAGCCTAGAATCTTGAGGTTGTAGAGAACTCTATGACAGGACTGAAAAATAGAGTCCAAAACATGAGACGAATACCAAAAAAAAAATGAAGGAAGAAGGGAAAGCTAAAAAAAACAAAATTGAAGAGACGAAAAAACAAAACAACAAAATGAAGGAAAATAGAGGGAGTCACCGAATTTAGCAAGTGAAAAGTTGAGGTGTGTATGCAAGGCATAATAAATGGTGACTTGGCTAAGAAAATGTTTGAATCATTTTGAAACGTGCAACCCTGCAAGTACTCAGAGCCTCTAGTTTACACTCATTCATGGCAACCTAAGAAGTGAAAACATAATTAAAATAGGGACACCACCCAGGTCCAAGGTGAAACTGAAATATGTTTGTGTGTGCAAATGGTTTATTCCCCTCTATAAGCGTCATTATGATCATAATGCAGTAAGTTGTTGTGTTATGGAGACAAATCAGACTCAAACACAAAATCTTCATACTATTTTTATTAAATAATTTGTTGCACTATTAAATATTTTCTTGCAATTGCATTTAAAATAATAGTTAAAAATAATTATTAAAAGCTAGAATGATCAATTACAATATTTAAATAAAGACAACTACATTTAGTTATTGTAACCGCCCAAAAGAAAATGTGTTATTGGGTGCATAAGACAAAACAAGGTACAGTGATAATTTATTGCGATAGTCAGAGTGTGACACGTCTAGATAAGAACCCAATATTTCATGTTAGGACCAAGCACATTGATATACAATATCATTTTGTTAGAGATATGGTCAAAGGTTGCAGGGTGAAGCTAATTAAGGTAGATAATTTGATGAATATTATTTATTCTTTAACAAAACATGTGAGCACAAAGAAGTTCAAATGGTGTTTGGAGTCTATGGGTCTTTCAACACCTAGCAATTAAGAGATCATGTTTATACTCCCTCGTGTTTCTCTTAGAAGGTGTTCGACAAGTGGGAAATTTGTTGGTAAAATGTGTCTCAACCTTGCAATTACATAAGGTTTACTATTGATAGGTAAGTGTGGGGGGGCATAGGGGGGAGGTACCCCCTCCCCCCTCCAGTGAGGGGTCTAGGGGGATCATCCCCCAGTATGGGGTTTGTAGGTCATGCGCCCCAATGAGAGCTCAAGGGTAGCACCATTGAAATCAAAATTTTATGTATATTGTATTATTGTAAATCTAAACCAAATGTCATCATTAGGTATTAGATTTGAAAATCAACATTTTGTTGACTTTACTTTCCCTAGAAGGTAACCCTATTTTATGAGGGTGTATTAAGTTGTGCATTGTGATGTATTTTGAGAGTCTGATAGCGTTTGTGTTTTCTCTGGATCTCTGGTTGGTAGTACTCATGTGAGAAGCTTGCTCTACAAGTATATTGTAATCTTCATGATTTTTAAATAATATATTGAGTGACTTTTGTAAAGTGGGTTTTTTCTCATGAAAGGGTTTTCCCCACGTAAATCACTTATTTGCGGTATGCATGATTTGGATCCCTTCCATATTTAAAAATTTTCATGCATTTCTTTACTATCCCATGAACACACTCTCATCTCCCATCCTATTAATAAATTTTGATTTCCCTCCATGAGTTCCCTTCCACTTTTCTATCATTAAGACCTCATGTAGCAAAATTTTATTGATACACAAACTACACAATATAAACATTATTCTTTAATATCAAATCAAGAACTAAACTTCAACCTCAATAAGATAGCATTGTCATGTCATTAATCATCATACACCTTTACTATTTAATTCATCATTTTCCTTCATTGGATGCATCCTTCCCCAAATCAAGCATAATCATCACACATTTATCCTATTAGCACCTTGGCAAGAGCTTATACTACTATATGTCTATTTAAAATTAATTATTTACTTCTTTAGTTTATCTTTTGATCTTTGATTTACCTTTGATCTTTGATTTATCTCTTTGATCTTTTGATTTATCTTTTTGATCTTTTAATAAATATTTTGACCCATACCATGCCTATGCATGGTTGCCACACACCTTATGCATTATAGTATTATTTGATTAGTATACATTATGGCACAATCTATTATTTTTGTGTCATTTTTATTGGATTTTCTCTCACATGACCCACCAAGGTTAATCACCTTGAGATGTGATGGGAACTCCTATTCGTATCTAATGGTTCTCTCACCATATAACCAAAAATTGAATTGAATTCCTTGAGAATGGTTAAGCATCTTATTGTTTGATGTTTGTGTAGCGTTTAAAAT
>VDFB02283270.1:0-53078 GCA_007258455.2 Sequoia sempervirens
AAAGTGTTATAAACAAAAGAAAATTCGCGTTTTAACAACTAAAGCTTAAAAAAATATGATCACGAAAATGGCCATAACTTTCTCAAATCTTAACAAAATTTTAAACCGTTTGAAGTTCCAGAAAGATGAGAATGAGACCTACAAAACCCAGATAATGGTTTTAAAATATTTTATTTTTCAATTTTTTTGTACTCAAAAGAAGATGACGGGATTTCATATGAATTCTTAGCTGTAACTTGCAAAACAACGAAAATAAACAAGAAAACACACAAATTTCTCGACAAAAATGTTGGGTTCACCAATGTAATGTCTAGAAAATGTAGAAAGAAAAGATTAGAGAAAACATGCAATCAAGGATGACATAGGAGCACATTAAGATATTTGAAACATCAATCAAGGATATGTAGGTCGATCATGAGGATGTAGTGTGTCGGCTCTTTCCATACTCACTGGGGGAAGAATATTTTTATTGGTATTTCAATCTATTGAGGGGGTCCAATACTTCATGGGACCTTATGATGAATGCGTTCCTATAGAAATATAAAATTCTGATCAACCCTTCAGAGCTGTACCAACAGTTTATGTCCGTCCGCAGGGAAATCAACAAACCAATCAACTCTTTCAATGATCATTTCCATCACGCTTACATTAGGATTCAAGCTCCATATGTGCTCAATTATTCTATTTCCCTGCTCATTTATTATGCAACATTAGATAATCTCACGTCGATATTGGTAAAAAGAATGCGCCCGCTGTTCACAAGGTTGGTGGATGCCTATTTAGAAGCAGTCATTGCCAGCACTGATTTGGGACATAATTTTTTTTGTCCACTACATTCTTTGGGTCTAGTGGCTCATGAGATGTAGGTCCAAGGGCTCAACCAAGAATTTTCTCATTAGACACCTCTTATGAACTAGGTGCCTTAGTTGCCTTTAGTCTTGCATCCAGGACAACCAATGAATGAGGTGCCTCTCGTGCCTTTTTACTTGCAGCCTCAACAACAACCGAACTACCCTCAAGATACCCAATAAAAACAAGTGTACTCTCAGCAGCCTCAGGCACCATTATACTTTCCATTACTAAAATTTCCTCCAACACATCAAAATTAGCCATCGGCCCTGTCCGTTTTTCTTCAAAATCAAGTGTCGTAGCCGAGCAATACCGAGAGAGATCGGCTTGAGGAGATGATTGAGATGATAAAGAAAATGTATATGGAGATGACACACCTAAGAAATCAGAATAATTAATTGTAGGCCTCCCAACGCAGCCTCTAGGGAAACCTTAATCAGGATAATAGAGATAACAGAGAAAACAGGGATAACTGCAAAGCAAGTACCTCCTCGAGACAAAATTATGAAAGGGGGCAGAACTCCAGTCAGAATTTTGAAAGGAGGCCAACTAAAAGGAAAACTTGGACGTGGAATCAGAGACCCAACAATAGGGGTGTTCCCACTTCTCTTGACCAACCTGCTAGTAACGAAAAGATGACTAGTGGAATGTACCTCACCAAGGCTACCCTATTTGGATGGTGTCGGATTCATAAGAGGAGAAGGCATTTAGAGTTGGACTATCTTGAATTCGAAATAGCTACGAAGATGTTTCAAGTGGAGGTCTAGAACGCTGTTGACAATGCAAATTGTAGGGACATTGTCCCATCTGAGCCCTATGAGTCCTCCTGTCTCATAGTCAACTAGACCCTGTTCCTGTGAGGTGACTGCAACGAGTCGGAGATCGAGATTTCCCTCACCAAGAACGAAGAAGTGCAAGAGGTAAGTAACAAAGAAACCCTATATTAACTTTTTGTTTTAGTAGAAAATGGTCCAGTAGATGAGGAGGAACCATATGTAGATGAGGTTCATATGTTCCATCAGAGAGCAACTCCTTACTACCATAGGAATAGATAGGTGGGTGGACCCTTCATGATTTCCACTCCACCGAATAATTTTAGTACCCCGCTTGACCCTTGTTCCAACAATAATCTTGGGCTTCCTCATGTACCCACTCAATACCTCAACAAGGATAGACCAAAAAATCAAGTGCAAAATCAGTCACAAAGTCAGCCTCAAGGCCAATCCCAAAATAAGTCAAGCCAAACACAAGCCCAACCTTCTAGCTCTGCCATAGGTCGAGCCTTTGATTTCAAGATCAAAAAAATTGACAAATATGTCACCGAGGAGTTCAAGAAAGTCAAGATCAACCTGTCCACCTTTGAATTGCTCAAGGTTCCTGTGGTCCAACATGCCTTTTTTAGAGTTATTAATGGAACCCATTCCTCTAAAGCAATGTAGGAAATACCAACCAAGAGGGTGACCTTTGAAGAACCTAGATAGGAGCCCATGATCTAGGAGATTGTAGGGAAAAGGAAGGATGTTCCCTCAAATCAGTCTACAGGTAAACAACTAGCAAAATAATTAGACCAAAACAATAGAAAAAACCCCAAGGATCAACCCTCCAGGAAAACCAAGGATAGGGATGGCCATAAGAACAAAGCTCAGGTAGCTCAGGTAGACATGACTATGGGCCTCTTCCATGAAAGTTGGAAACACCACCCTTCCTCACCACCATTCGGATATTTGGGAAGAATCTGCACAATTGTCTGATTGACTCCAAAGCATCTGCCAACGTTATGCCCCTAGCTATGTGCAAGGCCCTTGGGATTATGCCCACACCTTGAAGAAAAAAGGTGACTCAGCTAGACAAGATGAAGATTAACATTGTGGGGGAAATGAATTGGATCCCCATGCAGATCGCTGTAGATCCAAGGGTGCAACAGGTCATCAAGATCTAGGTTGTAGATATTCCTGACTCATATGGAATCATCTTGGGATGAGACTTCACCCATGCACTGAATGGATACGCTACAACCAATTTTTCTCACCTATGGCTACCATGTAAGGGACTGCCGAACTAGATCCGCATCGATTGGGAGCCACACATGAAATTCATGATCATGTGTAAAACAACCTGAATCAAGTATTATTTGTTGAAATGGAGTTGGGAAATTATTGTCCCTTTGCTTATCAAGAGGAAGCAAAGTTTCAAGAAGGGATGGTTGTAGAGGTATTACTGGTGTAGTGCAACCCTCTAGTTGATTTAGCCCATACACCTTAGAGCACGGAAATGCTGGTAGAAGCCGATGATGAGGAATCTCCAGAAGATGACACTTTGGGATAGCTGGATGGATTTTGAGACTTTTTGGAGAAGTGCATACAAAATCAACTTAGCTTGGGTGTGAGAATGAATTTCCAAGAGCTCTTGCTACCTAATTGGTGTAGGGTACACAACACTACCCATTCTGAGTTCGAGTGTTTTTAATGCCAAACAACGGTGGACACATGTCAAAAGATTAGATGCTCCTCAGAAGGAAGTGCCAGTAGGGTAGCTCGCCCACAAACATATTGAACCAACACCTACTTTAGAGGTTGTAGATCCCAACCCATAGCCTAAGGGTAATGATCACCTCACTGGCCCTGGAATCAAAGAGCCTTCCAAATTTTGGACATTATGCTTCAACGGATCCAAGTCAAAGCAGGGAGCTAGTGTCAGATTCAGGCTTATTAGCCCAATGGGTAAGACCTATTTCGTTGCCCATAGTGTTCAATTTTATTGCACCAATAATGTAGCAGAATATGAAGCTTTAGTCCATGGTCTTTTGATGGCCTTAAGGAAAAGTGCTAAAATGTTGCAAGTTTTCAGTGATTCTGAGTTGGTAGTCAAACAAGTCAGAAAATTTTACTGCTATCATGACAGAAGGTTGGAAAACTATAGGCATTAAGTCTAGGATCTTTTAGAAAGTCTAGATGCATTTAATATATAGCTGATCCCTCGTGCTCATAACCATACAACTGATGCTTTGGCTCAAGCAGCCAACACTTTACAACCCCTGTCACTTTCCAGCCTCAAGAAATTCACTATTGAGTTGACCTCCACCCCATCTATCCCAAAAAATGTCACTCACTTCCAGCTATTCAACGATGACAAGCATATCCTGGAATTCATCACGAGTTCGGACGTGTTTTCCACACAAATTATTGATGAAGCTGATCTAGAAGAGGATTAACTAGACATAGAAGGAGTTATCAACCTCAAGACCAACATAATTCCTAGAGGTATGGTTTAGCTTGAACGCATTTTTGAATTGGATCAAATCAAAGATCAGGATCAGAAAGTAAAGGAGTCCATAAGTAACCAGTGTGACACTCACAACCTCGAGACAACTGAGGAGGTAAAAAATGTTTTTATTGGAAAAGTGTGTACTGCGGAAGAAAAGAAAGTGATTGTTGATGCTTTGCAAAAGTATCATGATGTGGTGGCATGGAGTTATGAAGACTTAAAGACATATGATACCTCCATCATCACACACACTATTCCCCTTAAGACATACGTGTGACCATTTCGACAACAACAATGCCCCATCAATGCCTTTTTGGAGCCTATCATCTATAAAGAGGTGCAAAAATTACTTTCAGCCAGAATAATCTTTCTAGTAAGGCACTCCACATGGGTGGATAACTTGGTCCCAGTTAAAAAGAAGAATGGAGAAATTAGTTTGTGTGTAGACTTCCGCAATTTGAATAGAGCTTTGGAGAAGGACAACTATTCAGTACCTTCATTGGATGAGGTACTGCAAATTGTCAATGGATCACAAATGATGTCTTTTGTCAATGGATACTTTGGGTACAACCAAGTCATGGTGCATTATAAATATTGCCACAAGATGAAATTCACCACTAAGTGGGGAACCTTTGCTTATAGGAGTATGCCATTTCGGATCATCAACACCAATGCCACCTTTCAACGTGCTATGGACATAGCCTTCAATGATCTGATTGGAAAGTCCATAATCATCTACATGGATGATTTGATTGTGTTTTCTAAGAAGCAGAATGATCATGTCTCTAACTTATGAAAAGTATTTCAAAGGTGTCGAGAGTTTGGAGTTTCTCTTAATCCAAAGAAGTGCATCTTTGGGGTAACTAAAGGGAGATTGCTTGGGCACATCATTTCAGAGCGGGGGATATCCATAGACCCTGAACGCATTCAATCCTTGCTAAAAATCTCATTGTTGGGCAATAAGAAGGAATTGAAGTATTTCTTCAGAAAGATCAACTTCATGAGGAAGTTCATCACAAGATTTTCTGAGATCGTCAAGCCACTCAACGCCATGCTTAAACAGGATGCTAAGATTGATTGGAATCCTGAAAAAAAACAAGGCTTCAAGGAGATTAAGCAGCAAATTGTTGAAGCACTAGTGCTAGTTAGCCCAGACTATCTAAAGCCATTCTATATTTATTCATTCACTTCAGATCACTCATGTGCCAACATTTTGACCCAGAAGGACAATGAAGGAAATGATCATCCCATTTCCTTTATGAGTGCTCCCTTAAAAGATGTCAAGTTGTGGTATCATAATGTGGAAAAGTAGGCATATGCTCTAGTTCATGGAGTTAAGAAGTTTCGACAGTACATCTTGCGAAATAAGTTGTTCGTCATTGTTCCTGACCCAGCAGTGAAGACATTTCTCATGCAAAATGAGTTGGGAGAATGAAGAGAAAAGTGGGTTACCCTGTTGTAGGAGAATGACATGGAGATTCAGCCCATGAAGTTAATACGAGGGCAAAAACTTACCCGAACAATAGCTGAAACATTAGTAGAAGCAGTGCTTGAACTTACAGTACAACAATACTAGCTTGTGGGCATTTCCCTAGGGGAATGGTACGATGACATAGTCTTCTATTTTCTCAATCACAAATGCCCACCTCGCTTAAAGCGGGTCAAAAAATGTGCTCTCAGGCTGAAGAGCAACAACTACATGTTGCAAGGATCTATTTTATATAAGAAGAATCATGAAGGTATCTATTTGAGATGCCTTGGCAAAGAAGAAGTAGATTGAGTTTTAAAGGAGTTTCATGACAATTTTGGCACGGGCCACAGATTTGGTCTTTCCACCACACATCAAATCTTAAGAGCAAGATACTATTGGCCAACAGTCTTCAAGGATACTCATAGTCATGTCGCTCATGCCACACATGTCAAACAACCACCACCAAGGAGAAGAATGCTACTTTTCCATTGCAACTCGTTCTGGGGGTGAGACCATTTGCACAATGGGGACTTGACTTCATTGGTCCAGGAAGCCCTCCATCATCTGCAGGACATAGGTACATTCTAACTACTTTTGATTATTGCTCTAGATGGAATGAAGCAATTGCATGTAGTCAATGCACAACTAAGGTAGTTATAAATTTTCTAGAAATTTTTATTTTAAATCGATTTGGCTGTCCTTATGCATTGGTGTGTGATAATGGACTCGCATTTGCTTCATTAAAATTTTCCAATTGGGCCTTTGACTATGGGATAGCCCTCAAATTCTCATCCAATTACTATCCCTAGGGCAATGGCCTAGTTGAATCCACAAACAACAATATGATCACTGTGATCAAGAAATTGTTTGATAGGAATCCCAAGGACTGGCATAACCAGCTCCGCTTTTCCCTTTGGGAAGACCGCACTTGTCACAAGGATGCCCCGTTCCATCTTGTTTATGGCTTAGGGCCTATCTTTCTGATCCACTTAAAAATCCCCACCCTCCAGTTTATCAATGACTTTTATGAAAGAGGAGATCGTAGAGAAGCCCACCTAGTTGAGCTGTTGCACTGAGATGAAGTGCGTGATGGTGCAATAGAATTTTTTTCCAAACATCAAGGCATTGTTAAGAGATGGATCAACCATCAAACCAAAATCAAGGCCTTTAGAATTGCAGATTTAGTCCTGTGTTGGGCCAAGGCCCATGAAAAGAAAGGGGGACACAACAAATTCGACAAGCTTTGGCTTGGCCCCTTTCAAATAGCTAAAATTCTAGGAGACAATGCTTTCTGCTTAAAAACCCTAATTGGTGATGACGTCTCGCTACCCATCAATGGGAAAAAATTAAAGCATTACTTCCAGGCCTTAGCTCTTTAAGAGTTGTTCTTGTAAATGTAACGCCTAGAAAATGGAGAAGAAAAGGTTAAAAGCACACACTCAATGTAATCTAAGCTAAGCAACATAGAACAAAGGAAATCCAAAACGTAAATAAACTGAACAATCTCACCCAATATGTACGTAATTCCATGTATCATCTCGATTGCCCTTCTCTATTTTTCCGTTGTAGTATAATTGCCTTCAGATTTCTTCTTATGCAAGTATAGCCTATGATAGTGATTTACCAAAACATCAAAGATTAAATATAGTTTCTCCAAAAAGTCATAAGATTTCGAGAGAGATTGGAATGATGAAGAATAGATCAATTTATAGAAAATTGATCATTCGAACGACAGGTTAGGATTGAAAGATCAACGAACGATTGAGATCGACAGATTAGACATGCATTCTGGTAACTGTCAGTAGTGACATGAGTGATACAAATTAGAAATAGAATTAAAGATTAAATAAATGATTTAATCTTCAAGTTTGGTACTCGAAAACATAAGAATTCTTTGCATGACAAAGATAACGATGGATTAAAGAAACTCTTTGTTCGAATGTACGTACAAGAATTAATTAATTAAATAGAACTATTTAATTAATCTGCATGTACACTCAATTGAGTTAGCACTGGATGATTGAATGATTTGATGAAGAGATTACTCGAGAAAGCCACTCAGACATTAAATCAAGAGTTAACTAAGCGATTTAAATAGATCTTTGAGTCGAGTAAAAGTGAATACTTAGATAATTTGCACAATTATCTAAATATAGAGGAATGCGTTAAAATAGGATTTATGAATTAAACAATTCATTTAATTCAATATTTGATATTTGTAGAATAATTAAATAAATAAGATTTATTTAATTAAGTGACGAAGGGGTTAAATGAATAATTAAATAAATAAAATAATTTATTTAATTATAGTTGAAATATGATAAAGGTAAATTAAATAAGAATTTATTTAATCGTAGAAGAAGGATAAGGTTAATTAGTAACATAATTAAATAAAAAGCGTTTATTTAATTAATCAGATGGAATAAAGAAAAGTATGAATTAATTAAATAATTAAGATTATTTAATTAATAGAAGAAATGAAAACCTTAGAGAATAATTAAATAATTGACATTATTTAATCATGACCATGGAAGAAATACAAATTATTAAGAAAAATTAAAGTCGTAGGCTTAGACCAGATTTCGGTGTCTACATTTTCCCCTCTTTGATACAATGTCATTTTGGCATCGTGTCAAAGAAAATCGATAAAAATATGCCCTAGTCATGCCTTGGTGTTAAACAGGTGAAGATATGCCCCCTCGAGAAAATTGATAAATTTTTGAAAAATTTCAGAAAAAATTGGAAATGATCCTGATTAGTCCATTGGATAGCTAGAAATGCAGCGGAGTTGATGGAATTGAAGTTGGAAATATTAAGGATGGGTACAGGTAGATTGAAATTGGAAGCTGACGCGGCCAGTAGAAAGGAATGCCACCAAAACCCTAGGTATAAATAGAAAATGGGGTAAAAAACCTATTCATTTTTACCCACATAGTGTTGAGATTTGAGAATTTGCTCTGCACCTTCAACAAAGATGTTTCTTGTTCCACACACCCACCATCGAGCATACAGGATCCGGGCCTTCAGGCGGCCGACTGACGCAAACCCCCCGGTATGTACCTTAATCTTGAATTTTGAAATTTTCATTTTCACGCTGATTTAATGCATTTATTTTCAATTTGAGTTATGCATCACTTTGTTGAAAAGTCGCATGTGAGTGTGTAATCAACGCATTTGCATGTGGATCAACGCATTTGTAAAATCACGTATATGGTTAGCATAGGGTTTTTGTGGTTCAACACATTTGTTTTTTAATTTGACACATTCGTGAAAGAGAAACACATTTGTATGTAATCTAGATGCATTTGCTTTATTTTGAATGCATGTGCAAATGTTTGAACACGTTTGATATTTTATCAACGCATTTGCATTTAAATAGGGAGTTGTATGCGTAGATAGATAGAGGCACATTTATTTTTTGACGCATTTGTTATTTCTGCACACATTTGTTATGGAAAGTAATGCATGTGAGAAATAATGATGCATTTGTGAAATTGAATTATGCATTCAATTTTTTGCAACACATTTGCAAAAGAATGATACATTTGCAAAATAATGACGCATTTGAATAGCATTTGATTTAGTCATTTTGCACTAGGATAGGTGATTGATGTTGACATGAGGCATGTATAATGCCATTGCAAGTTGTTTTGGACACTGTGTATATGCAAGAGTCGAGACCTATGAATTTTTGCTTCTGAGATAGTTTGCGGAGTGCGAAGAGATGATTCTTATGGCATTTAGGTTTTCTTCATGTGATAGACATGCCCGCCATTCGGGCGAACCGGGGTCTGCTGACAGCATTATGCAAGCGGTGGCACTCGGAGACTTTGTCATTTCACTTGCCTATTAGAGAGGCGACAGTTACCTTAGAGGATGTCTACATGATTCTAAGACTTCCCATTAGAGGCACGAGGGTGAGGTATGATACCTAGAGGGGTGTCGCTGAGATGTGTAGATACTACCCTCACGTCGATATCAGACAGTTAGGGTTTGATCATTATGAGATTAGATGGCATGTATTGGCACAGAGGTATAGGCGTGGACTGTCTATTGTGTACATTGATAGGTGGTATAGTTCTTCCTGACCGTTGAGGTCATGGTTTTCCTATGGGCTGGGGGGAGATGCTGGTAGGTATGTTAGAGTGATGAGAGGTATATGCTTGGGGTCCCTGTCTCGTTGGCATGTTATATTTTTACTTGCATGATATAGCCTATCGAGAGGCTCAGTCCATGAGTTGTGGTACCACGCTCCTGATGGTATGGGCATGGGAACACATTTCCATTTTTCAGCCACCGGTTATAGTCGATGTACAACACGGAGCCCCTTATGCCTTCCGTTATGCAGGGGCTAACACTCAGCACCACATGGGAGATACCGGGTATTTCAGACATGCTATTGACACTATGGTACAGTTTACATGGAGACCGTACTTGGGATGTGTAAAGTGGTCAAATGAGGATGAGAATTTTCCTTTTTTCCACCAGACACAGTACTTGATTGGGTGGAATGTCTCACATGTCCACATTATAGAGCGCCATTTTCCAGATCATGTATTACGATAGTTCAAAGAGGTACATGATGTGCTAAGAGGACAAGCCGAGTTCGCGAGATCCTCTCGAAAGATCCCCTTGTGGGGTCCAAAGATTCTAGTGGCTACTGTTGAGGCAGATATTGATGCATTGCAGACAGTTCCGTGGGGATGGAGAGATGATGTGACAGACCTAGGTACCATAGAGGCTTACGATCAGTGGTGGGCCGTGCATAGGCCGATACCCCTTACAGATCTAGATCAGGCTGTGTCGATAGAGTAGCAAGGGACAAGACCACGCGATAGGTGTGGCAGAGGTAGAGGTCAAAGAGGTGGAGGGGGTCGTGGTGATGATGGAGATAGTGGTGGAGGTGGTTGGTGAGGTGGTAGGAGAGGGAGGTGTGGATAGAGGGGACGAGGGCCACCATTGTCACCCATCCGTGAGGAGGGATGGGGAGAGGAGGATGTTCCCATACTAGATATTGGTAGAGGTGGGGAGGAGGTGCATTTTGAGATTGGCAGAGAGGAGGAGCATACCGTAGAGGAGGACATTCTAGAGGTTCATGCAAAGGTGGAGGAAGATAGAGAGGAGGCAGAGATTGATGCCCTTGGCTTATTTGGTTCCTATCAGGATGATGATGAGGAGGATGATAATCATGAGTGGGAGATTCAAGATAGGATTTTGGAGGAGTTGGAGGATGAGGATGATGGTGTGTCGAGGGTGAGATAGGTTGACACAGGGGTAGTTGATCCCGATACTGCTACACTTCGTTCCTAGATTGCATCCTTGGAGGAGTAGATGAGGGTCATGATGTCTGAGAGAGATGTGTTACAGATGGAGAGAGACAGAGCCATCATAGACATAGATCAGGCCATAGCTCAGAGATAGGAGACTGAGCAGAGATTTACAGAGGTTAGAGCTCTATGTACCGGGTTGGCGGTTGTATTTTCCAGAGAGTTAGTCAAAGCTAGGGAGAGGGCCACTTATTACAAAGATTTTTATGAGACATCAGTTCCTTTAGAGAGACAAGCCCCGAGCTTTTCAGAGGCACGTAGTGAGAGGTCTCAGACTAGGACCCACTCCATGACAGTTAGCATAGAGGGTGTTGAGCAACCACACAAAGTTGGCCCATATGATAGGCCACATTTAGGTCATAGGTCATCAAGTTCTTGGGATCAGTCATCCGCACACTCTAGCCATGATAGCAGTGGGAGTTCAGGATAGGGACATATCTTGATATGTACTGAGACATTGTATTATGATCATATAGCCTGTGGGATTCCATATTTATGATACATTATGACATTGTGATGTGACACTGTTGAGGGATATTTATATATATATATATATATATATGACTTTGGCGGTGATTCTCATGATGTGCATTTCTATTTATTGATTATGCAGTCGTTTATTTATACATGTTATGTTTATATGAGATGCCTATGTGATGGATGATCATATCTACTTTATGATGTGTTTATGCAACTTATGATGGGATGTTGATTCTATGTGATGATGTATGTATAATATTTATGATGTTGATGGATGTTATGTATACAATGTATGAGATGCAATATGATGTTATATGTACAATTCTTTCGACATGTGATGCTATACAAATGTAATGTGATGCATGTATTTACATTTGTTATGTACATGGAATGCTTATGATATGTATTGTATGATGATGAATGTCTATTATGCCATGATTTCCTAGATATGATAAATGCCTATATGTTTGTATTTTTTTAACATGTATGTGTATGCAGGATGAATTATATTGTTGTGTGTCACAGGACTCCGTCAGAATGCAAGAAAGAAGAACTGTTAGTGTGGAAAGAAAAGATTGAGAAATAATGAAAGAAATGCGATGGATGTTAGTATTAGCAATATTCGATGTTTCACTGTATCACAAAAGGTGTTGCACTTTACAATCATTGGGCGGGACTAATACAAATGGAGAAAAACACCATCATATGACATAGATCAAGGTGTGCAAGGTCATCCACTTTCTAACAACAGACAGTCGCAGACAAGGATTGTTGTTAACTCATACTAAGGGCACAATTTCCCTAGTCTTTTTGTCAAGACAAACTACAGACAACAAAAAAAAAAAGATGGGTCATGAGACATCATTGCTCCTCTTTTTCCTTCATGGGACATCCTTGAGGAAACTAGTAACATGACTAAAAAAAATCAAATTTAAAAGACAGTTGACAGACAACAGTCAAAGAAAATAGAATTGTGATACATTGTTGCTTCTCTAAATCCTTGATGGGACATCCTTGAGAAAGCTAGTAACATAATCCTCATCATAAAGTCAAGTGAAATGATAAGATAAATAAGCCATAAAGTTAAAAATCCAGTAAAATATTTTCCAAAACTTGATCTTGTTTGTTTGATTCGTGTTGATTGATAGAGCCAGATTTCAGGAGATACACATACCGGATAAGACTTAGATTCTGGTTTCGATGTTATGAATATCTGTATAAGGCATTACAAAGCCTGGTTTCAGAAAGACATGTATCATATAAGATGTTGAGTCAGATGGCGTTGATGTGATAACCTGTGTAAGGCTATGTTGACTATTTGAAAATGTCGATTCTGTAGGAAGGACTCATCATATATAAGACATAGATTGTTTTGCTGATATCCGTATTCAGGAAGGACCCATCCTAAACAAGACACAGGTTGATTGTTTTGATTGTTTCGTTTGGAAAGTTGTTTGACTTGACTTAGAGACATTGCTGACTTGTTCACCAGATTGATGTGTGACTTAATATGATGTGCTGACAATTGACTGTGTGTGACGACAAACCCTAAATGACTGACCTAGTGCAGCCGCGGGGGCTCATCGATTGATGGCCTTGCCTACGTTATACACGTCGAGACCTCGTAGTTCAACCTGAATTTGACTAACAAGACTGACTAAAAATAGAAGACATATGTAATAGTGAATGTGATGAACCCTAATGGATTGACCTAGTGCGGCTGACTTTGACTTTATTTTTGGATTTTCGACCTGTTTTGATTTGTCTTTTTGAAGTTTTATGATGTTTTTGTGTTTTTTTGAGGTCATTTTGTGATGTTTTTGGATTTTTCTATGGTTTTACATCTTCAACACAACCAATGTAAGAACCAACATGATGCACGTCAAATATTTTCCCCTAGTCAAGTATAAGACCAAATGATTATGAATAGGATAAAATGTAGGCTATGAAATGCACTCGATGTCAATCATTCCAAGTTATGGGAAAGACTACCACTTATTATGAATGGTATGTACAAGTGATGGATAGGAAAGATAAGTGATATGTACAAGGAATAGGTAGTATGTACAGGGATAGGTAGTATGTACAGGGATAAGGACTATGTACAGGGTAGTGGACTATGTATAGGGATGTCAGATTAGAATAATAGTAGACAAGGGAGCAGAGTCAACTACACATGGTGCTTGTTTGCCGAATTTTCACCATGGTACATATCCAAAGTTCCATCGAAGTGGTTTTCACTATTGGATGAATAATTTGTCTTTACTATTTTCTGGATTTGATAAATTTTTTGGTGTTACCAAGACACCTGTTTGCCAGATTTTCATCTTGGTAACAATTTTTTTGATTTTTAATTTTTTTTGTATTTTTGTTAATTAAGACAAGGCCCTTAGAAGCTATGCATAGAACTTCTTCAGATGAAGAATATTTATTGGCGAGGAAAATGGTTCCCCTTTAGGAGTAGAGAGTTGATGCACTCCTGATCCAAAGGCTTCTGTAACAATTTACGGTCCTAACCAGTTAGGTTCAAATTTTCCTGGTTTCTCTCTATCTGCTTGATTCTTGGAGTTCTCCATTAAGACCAGGGCACCAATGTCAAAGTTTTTGTTCAAGACCTTCCTGTTATAGATACAACAAAGGCGATTCTGATATGCTTGGAGATGGTCTAGTTCCTTCTATCTTCACTCATCTAAGAATTCTAGCTCATGGAGTCTCGATACCCGATAATCTTTATCATCAATGTGCCCTTTCAAGGATACCCTCAGGGAAGGAATCTCGACCTCAATAGGAAGAATGGCTTCAGAACCAAATACTAGTGAATAGGGAGTGGTGCCAGTGGGAGTACAAATACTTGTGCGATAAGCCCATAAGGTGGGATTAAGCTGTAAATTCCAATCACGGCCAACATCATTGATAGTCTTCTTGAGGATTCTAATGATAGTTTTGTTAGATGCATCTACTTGGCCATTACCTTGTGGGTAGTGTAGGCATCTTTTTCAAAATCTGCAAACAAACTACACTTCAAGCATGGGTTAGTGTTATGCAAACTTTACTAAAATGCCTCTATGAAATACCTTAGAAATGCTTCCAAATGCAGCAAATGATATTAAAAAGACCAAAGAATTATGAAAACAAAACCAAATTACCTATTCCATAGTTGGATTGGTGTCACATGTGCTAGTGACCCTTTCCCAATCCTTGACCAAAGCTCAAATTGTGCAAATGCAAATGGAGATGGTGGAGTGATGATGAACAAGATCAAATCTCAAATGAAGAGAGTAACCTTGCATGAAATTGTGAAGATTGTGAAGGATTTGCTTGAGGATGATGCTTGTATTTAAAGATTTTCAAAATGTTGAATGTTGAAGAGGGACCAATGTGGGATCAAAAACAAGCCAATGAATTGAGGACACTTGTCATCATGTGATTAGTTAATGTGTGTGCAAGATTTGGGAAGAGTGCCCAAGAGGAGGGAAATTTTGAATTCAAATTTGCAATAAATTTTGAGAGGGGGACAAGAAAGAAGAGCAATAAATGCCTGTTTGACTTGTCATGTTGAGGGAAAATGATTGTTTTAATAAATCAATAAAATTGATTTATTATTTGCTAGAGTCTAGATAATGCAAGTGGGATGTGATTAGTATTAGATTAGGATTAGATGATGATCATGTTGATTTAATGCTGATTAGGTGAGTTGACATTTTGGATTTTGATATTTTGATTTATTTAAATCAGAAAATGATGGAAAAATGTATGATTTGGATTTGATTTAAGTAAAGTCCTGATTTATTGGATGAATGGAATATGATTATGCATGATGTAATTTTAACATGTCTACATTTTGCCCCTCTTTGAAGCAATGTACTTGTTGCGTTGGTTCAAAGAATAAACTTGCCGCAATCGAAATTAAAAAATTTCATGATTTTTCGGATGCCCCAGCGGAAAGAAGTACACTGGTACATTGCCCCCTCGAGAGATCGAGCGAAAAGATTCGATTTGAGGGTCGATCTCGCGATAAAGAGGTTCAAAATGGATGGTTATGGATGACGATGCAAAGATGATTTCAAGATGTTTAGAATAACAAATCTATATTATCCTAAACAACTTAAATGATGATATGATATGAGATGGATGAGATGGATAATGTGATATGCTGTGATTATGCAATGGATGAGTTATGAGAGACTAACAGATCTATATTATGATGATGATTATGCAATGCATGTGAAATGATCGATGTTTCCTATGATGTATGATATGAATGATATGTGGTATGCTGATGGTTTGTAGGATGGGGATGGATGCATGATGGATGCATGATGTTAGTCTTGAGGAATGAGATGATGACAAGAGGATCCAACAAGTCCATGATTGGTTGAGACTTTATTAGAGATGATGATGATAGATGATGATGATGATAATAAAAGATGATGATGATAAATGATGATGATAGATGGATGATTTGCTTATCAAGGATTGGGATTTTCAAAGGGTCACTTACTTTATGTTTGATAACACGCCTAAGCACGATGCATCAAGGTATAAAGGACCAGGATGGCGTTGTACTTAGTGTGATGGACTTTGACTCGACAAACAGATAGGAGTATTCTTGTTCACACTTGACATACAGAAACCTTGCTAGGATGCACTTTAGAAGTCTCAAACATCTCGGACCAAAACACGGAAAGGTATAACCAATCAATGCAATAAAGCTATTTCTCTGAAACATCCTCCATACATATCTAACAAAGCAAGTATTCGCCAGTTATTTATTTTACAAGAACGTCCAACAAGCATAGCAGCCAAAATAATAATGATCGTTGCCCCATTCCTTTCTCTCTAAATCCTTCGTTCGGATATCATCGAGAGGTCCTTGGAATGAGCGCAATATGATAAATCAAAAGAAAAGATCAAGTATACAAGCAAGCCAATGTTCTTCATACCTTCAGCCAGAGGGATGTGTTTCAAAAGATGGGAGCCAAAACTTATTGCCAAAAGATAATGTCCATTGTCGGAACGGATCCTAGGACATGTTAATGACACGTCGTTTTGTTTACCCAAATTGGTTGATTTGATAAAAGTGCCCATTGTCGGAACGGATCCTAGGAAATGCTTTGTATCAAATGATGATGAAATTGATTTATGATTTATATGCCATTGATAAGAAAAGAGTTGATCAACTTGCTTGCCGACAGACCTATACTTGAGATTTTGACAGTTTAGGTTTTCACATTTGACTGCTAGACTTGTTTCTGACTGTTTTACCAAAGGTTGAGGGTGATGACGATTTATTATGGATGATTGATTATTGCGAGTGTAAGCGAGATGAGGTGGATGGATTTTTCAAATATTTGGATGTTTTTGGAATTTTGCAATGTTTTGAGGCTGTTTTTGGTAATTTTTCGAGGTTTTACAAATGTTTTGATTTTCGATTTTCCAATGTTTTTGGGATTTTCTGAGATTTTGACCAAGAGACTAACCTAAAGGCCTATCCTAGGGGTCTCAGGGGCTGATCAATAGATTAGCCTTGACTACGTTATACACATAGAGACCACGTGTAGTTGTTGACAACTTCGATCAATTTCTGAGGATGAGAAGATATACATGATGAAATATCAGTTTATTATAGCCCAGGACTCCTATAAGGCCCAGGCCTAAATGTCACCGGGGGATGATCAAAGATCAACCTTGCCCCTCACGTTCTTCGAAGAGGCAGCGTAGTTCGACAAAAGAGCGACCTTGTTTTGGATTTTTGAAATGTTTTGCTGAATGTTTTTGGGTTTACGATTTTTACGATGTTTTTGGATTTTTTTTCTGATTTGAGGATTTTCGGAGCCCATTACCACGAATCCGATCCGTGAAATGTGCCCAATGATGCAATAGACTACTAGATAAAGCTGAGGACAAAGCTGACCTTGAGAATGGGCGAGTAGTACTACAAGGAGGATCATGAAATCACGAGCCACCGAGACCAAGCTATAGTGCGGATGTGGCGGATAGGTGATGGATGGGGGTACTTGGATGTATGATGGGACTGATGGAGGCGAAATGGAGGGAATGAAATGTAGTCGAGCCACAGAAGTCACGAATTAGATGGAAAGTGCTTATTTACATTTTGCGAGGTTTCCTGGAGTACTTGCCCAAGAGGTGCCCACGAAGTGGATTTTTTCACTAGGGCAGTTTTCTCTTCACTATTTTTTTGATCCTTTTTTAGAGTTTTTGGATTTTTTTTTTGCTTTTGATTTTTTTATTTGTCACCAAAGGCGCTGTTGCACGGTTTTAGCGAGAAGTAACCATTTTTTCCAGGACGCCTTGATTTTTGGATTTTTTGGTTCTATACCTTGAAAGATTTAGGCATAAAACTTTTTTGAGATAGAATACCATTTGGCTCTATGCAGGGAGTTCCCCTTCGGTGTTAATCATTTGATATGCCACGATTTGTAGCTTCTTTGTGATGACAAAGGTCCCGGCCGGTTAGGTTCAAACTTTCCCTTGCCATTTTGGGTTCAAGACATTCTTCTGATTCTCTTTTACCACCAATTCTCCCACCTGGAAAGTTCTGCTTCTGATTTTCTTGTTGTAGCTCCTTTTCAGTCTATTCTGATACACTTGTAGATGGTTTAAAGCATCCAGATGTCACTCGTCCAACAGTTCCAGCTCGTTCAGTCTTGAAACACGATACTCTTTGTTCGTGATGAGGTTTTGCAATGATACTTTGAGGGATGGTAGCTCGATCTCAATGGGCAAGATGGCCTCTGATCCGTAGACCAAGAAAAATGGTGTGGCACCAGTGGGTGTGTGGATGCTGGTTCGATAAGCCCAAAGAAGGCGGGATTAAAGGCACCGATACGATCCACGACTGCGTCATTAAGCTGTTTTTCATAAGAGTTTTGGGATGGTTTTTATTTGCTTAATACGCTTGGCCCATTTGCTTAGGGATATGGGGTGGAAGCGATGTTGGATTTTGAATTTATCATAGAGTCCGCGAGCTTCTGATTTTTGAATGGTGTCCCGATGCCGAGAGATAATAGCTTGTGGAACACCATATCGGCATATGAGATAGTTCAGGATGAACTTTGAGATCTGCTTTCCTGTTATGTAGGTCATAGGTATGGCTTCAGCCCACTTGGTGAAGTACTCAGTTGCAGTTATAATGAATTTGTAGCGTTGGATGAGGAATTAGGTGTGATTTTTCCCAATGAGAGATCGAGTCCCAGCGTAGAAAGGCCATGTAGTGTGATGATTGGATGACTCTTGGTGGGCATGGATGAGGTCCCGTGTTCGTGTAGACACTATGACATATTCATGTGCCTCTCTCGTATGGTAGGCCGATAATACCCTCCTCAACCAGTTTTCTTAGATAGGTCATGCCACTTTCGAATGAGAACCACAGATGCCGTTGTGCACCTCAGTTAGGGCAGCCGAAGCATCCTCAGGGTTAAGACATCTTAGTAAGGTTCCTTCTATGCTTCTGCGATAAAGGGTTTCTCCTAAAATGACAAAACGAGATGCTTTCTTGATAAAGGTTCGTCTAAGGCTTGAACGCAAATTGGCGGGAATGATACCTATCCTAAGGTATGTGTAAATTTCTTGGTACCACTGATCATTTGGACCAACGATTTCGCCCACAAATTCTGACTCTGGTACCTTGAATGCTGGTACGAGAAGCTGCTCTACCAAGAAGTCATATTTCGGAACATTTTGAGGGATCTCTAAGAGTGATCCAATAGTTTCCATTGCGTCTGCTGCTCTGTTGTTGGTTCTTGGTACTTGCTCAAATGTGATGTCAACAAAATATTCCTTGAGATTTTCCACCAGCCTTTTGTATGGAGTTAGCTTATCATCTTTTGTTTGGTACTCATTGTTCACTTGATTTATGATAAGCTATGAATCTCCATATACCTTCAATGTCATAATGTTCCACTGTACTGCTATCCTGAGACCTATAGTTAAAGCCTCATATTCTGCAATGTTGTTTGTACAAGGGAATGCTAGTTTGTATGATCTTGGTATACAATCCCCTTGTGGAGTGATGAAGAAGATACCAGCTCCTGACCCATGTTGTGTGTAGGATCCATCAAAGTATAGCTTCCAATGAGTAGCTATGTCAATGTTGAAAATGGATTCATCTGGAAATTCTGAAACAAGTGGGTTCTCCGCATAGATAGGTGTGTCTGCCAGTTGGTCTGCAATGACCTGTCCCTTGATTGCCTTGCGCTCCACATACTCAATGTCATATTCTGATAATATCATTACCCACTTAGCCATTCTTCCTATAAGCATTTCCTTTGAAAGAAGATACTTTAAAGGATCAATTTTAGCTATGAGTTTGATCTTGTGTGCCAACATGTAGTGTCTGAATTTTTGGGATGCAAACACCACTGCTAGGCAAGCTTTTTCAATGAATGTATAGTTTAACTCATGGCCCACCATTGTACGGCTGATGTAGTATATGGCTCTTTCTATTCCATGTTCATCATGTTGTGCTAGGAGAGCACCAAGGGCTGCTGCAGTTGCTGAGATATAAAGGATCAATGGTTTGTTCTGAATTGGAGGCCTTAGTACTGGAGGTGTTAACAGATATTCCTTGATTTTGTTGAAGGCTTGTTCACATTTGTCATCCCATTTGTACGTTACCCCCTGGTGGAGTAGGTGAGAGTAAGGGATTTGTTTGTCTGCTAATTGTGCTATGAACCTGCGAATTGACTGAAGCCTGCCTTGGAGACCTCTCAGTTGTTTCAATGTCCTAGGAGCTTCCATTTCAAGTATTGCTTTCACCTTTGCCGGATCAATCTCAATGCCTCTCATTGACACTATGTAACCCAACAACTTTCCTGATTGTACGCCAAAGACACACTTCTTGGGATTCAACCGAACCTTGTATTCTTCTAGTCTGTCAAAGATAGCACTCAAGACCGATATATGATCCTCCTTCTTTTTGGATTTTCCCAGGATGTCATCAACATAGTCCTCAACTGTTTTGTGGATCATGTCATGGAATATTAGTGTCATGGCCCTTTGGTATGTGGCCCTGGCGTTCTTTAAGCCGAATGGCATTACATTCCAGCAGTATGTTCCCCATGGGCAAGTGAAAGCCGTCTTGTGTTGATCTTCTTTTGCTATCATAATCTGGTTGTATCCTGAAAATCCGTCCATAAGTGATAGCATCTCATGCCCTACTGTCATGTCTACTATCATGTCGATGTTGGGGAGCGGGAAATCATCCTTGGGACATGCTTTGTTCAAATCTCTGAAATCCGTACAGATTCTTATGGCTCCGTCGGGCTTTGATACGGGTACCAAGTTTGATACCCATTCTGGATAATCAATTGGTCGAATGAATCCCACATCTAATAGCTTTTTGAGCTCCATTTTGACTAACAAAGCAATTTGAGGATGCATTTTGCGACGCTTCTGTCTCACAGGTTTAGCTTTAGGATAGACTGCCAAGTGATGAACCACTACCTCTGGATCCAATCCTGGCATATCAGCATAGGTCCACGCAAAATTTATCTTCCTTTCCTTTAAGAAGGTAGCCATCTCCTCTTGTTCTTTGCATAATAATGACTCAGCGTAGAATGTAATATGAGGAGTTTCTTGTGTTCCCAGATTGATGGGGTTGCACTTTTCTGCTAGCATAGCTGACTTTTCTTGGTGTATAGCTGTAAGAGGAAGATTGAATCCCCCATCCTTAGGCACCTCAGAGAGGTTTTCACCATTGGATGCGTCCTTTCTTTTTACTTTTTCAGAGTCGGAGAGTGCCACAAGGTGGTTTTCACTCAAGGACTTGGAGATTATTCTCAATTTTTTATTTTTGCGACTGAGGGATTCAATCGTTTCTCCATAGTATGCATGTGTATCCAGCTCTATGATAAAACCTGCCTTATGATCCCCACATGGAATGTCATCCCTAAGTCCCATGAATTCTGAGAGCGCCTCATCATTTTCAAACATGTCAAGAATTGGTGGTCCTCATTGGTCGTAATCAATCAGTTGGGGATAGACTAATCAGATTTCATTGCTTTGGTTTTCAGACTCATAAGATAAGGTGCTAATCATAAAGACATTAGTATCCTCAAACAGCAAAGGTAATCCTATTTCTGGTGACTCAGTTAAATCAGTAGGCATTCCTAAAGTCATGGAGGATTTTGGAGTAGCTACCGATTCCTGAGGAGGCGTTCGGTTCCGTCTATCCTGGGCACCTCGACCAAGTACAGTTACCTTAGGAGTAGGATGACCAATGCCAAGATTTTTTAGTTGCTTCTCAGGTATAATGGGTATTACACGCCCGTTATTATCTTGGCCTAACCCTTGGTTCCGGTTATAGCCCATCAAGAGCATCGGCTTCATACCTTTGTTTCGTTCATCCATAGGCAATTCAACTGCCGGTATATCATCTCGATAAAGGAGATGAGATAGGTCCCCCTCTAATGTTTCCTGACCAAGATCTCCTGCACTTGTGAAGGTAGGGTTTCGTTCATAGGATCCTTGAGATGTTGAAGATTCTTGTGATTGTGGTCGTCCTCTTGATCTAGGAGATTGTGGTAGCTCTCCTACTACAAAAGCATTCTTAGGCATTGAATAGTTTCCACAACCATCATCTTGTATTATAACTTTGATATCGGAAAAGGCGGGGATGGCGGGGGTGGAGGGTGTCTCTGTCACAGAAGTGAGAGTCGCGGGATCCACGTAAGGTGTTGATGGGCCTTCATCGTTCTTGGGTACTTGCGGGATCTTGTAGTATTTTGCCTCTAGATTTTTGCAGTAGGCAAATGGCTCAGGATCTCCATGGATAGTAACCTCTTGACCTTCATGTGTGAATTTCACACATTGATGAAAAGTTGAAGCTACAGCTTGCATTGCATGTATCCATGGTCGCCCTAGGAGAATGTTGTATGGTAAATCGAGGTCCAAGACCTGACAGTTGGTTTGCATGATGGCGGGTCCAACCTGGACAGGAAGCTGAATGGTGCCTTGGGATACCCTTTCTTGGTCATCGTATGCTCTTATTGTGATGCCTTTTCCTTTGTCAATTGAATCCTCTGAAATGTTCAAATTCTTTAGAAGCTTTAAGGAGCAAATATTTAAGCCTGCACCTCCATCCACCAAGACTCTCTTGACTTTCTTTTTATTTACGTACACCTCCAGATGAAGTGCATGGTTGTGAGATGGTTGTGTAGAGGGAAGTCTTATTCGAGAAAATGTAAGATAGTAGGTGTGGTGATAACTAGGCCATGGAATTATTCGCATCCCTAGATACAACGGGGAATGATAGATGATGGCCAGCTTCTTCGGAATAACTTGTGTGCAGATGAGATTTTGAGTAACTCCATGATGGAGATATGTGCAGGGGTTATTTTTAATTGATCCAAGACATTATAGCCACTAGGGTTAGACCTTGGATTGGATGTGGAATTTCTGCTTGGTTGGGATGGTGCTGCAATGGTAACCTTTCCACCTCTTGTGGTGACTCCACAATTGGCTTGGGCCCCTTTGATGGTGATGACTCCACAAAACTTGTCTAAACAAGCAACAACACCCTCATATGTGTGGTTGGCATTTTTATAAACCCTTTTCTTTAATGCTTGATCTTTGTGTTTCCTTTGTTTATGGAGTTACGGCGCCAATGAGGTTTAAATTTAAATCCTTACGAGATCTTTGTTTGATGGTGCTGCATCTACAATTTTGCATCATCACGCCAGAGTCTTGATTTAGATTTTTGAGCCTCATCACGATTACATTTTATCGTGTATCCCTTGGTTGATGCGCGAGCCATTTTCAGTATACACTTTGCGTGCGAAACTGACGATGGTTCTTGATAATTATTATGTGTAGGGACCATTATCAATTTTTCATCTACCAATCTTTTCATGATTGCTTCAGCAGGTTCCCCAAGGAGTGTGTATTTTCGTTTGGGGAAGAACTTGTTTCGATGTGGTCTTCCCTGATTATCAATGTTGTTTGTGTTTTGGTTATGGGATGGTTGGACCACAGTATTGACTTGTCGATTGCTTTGATTGGTATTTTGGTGTTGTTGTTGTTGGGATGGTGGATTGTTCTTCCGTGGGGCACTAATGACAACTTTGGCGTCAACAACACCATCATTGGTTACATCACGATTCTTTGCCCATGTTCGTGGTTTGTCATGATAATTGGATGATGAGTGGCCTTCTTGATATGATGAAGTTTCTCCCTGTGTGGCAAGGGCTCGTTCGATATTGAGCGCCCTAGGGATCAACTGGTCATAAGTGGTGATGTTTTGCACTTTGAGGTGGAAGGCCAAGGGCCCATCAAGATTCACAATGATAGTTCCCACTTGTTGCTCTTCAGGCATGGACCACTTGCTTTGATTAGCTTTGGATCGCCATCGTTGTAAGAAAGCACCGAATGATTCATTTTTCCCTTGTTTGAGAGATGATAATTCCTATAAGCTAACCTCCATGGGAGTGTTGAAGGAATAATTATGTATGAAGGCATCTATGATTTCCTGGAATTTTTTGATTCCAGAAAGTCAAGAAAACCAATCAACAGCGTTTCCAGCCAAGCTTCTTGGGAATAATCTCATCAAGTACGTTTCGTCATAAGCCACCTCCATGCAATGTACTTGGAATTCCCTGATGTGATCTTCAGGGTTACCCGTTTCGCGATATTTGTCAAATTTAGGGATCTCAAACCCTTTTGGGAACGGTTTCATTTCTACGCTCCTATCAAATGGATAAGGGCATAGGTTTTTTTGTGGTTTTGGTGTCCTTCCTGATTGAAGGTCAAGCACTTGTTGTGACAGAAATTTTATTTGTGCGGTGACATCCAATTGTGGATCAGGAGGTGGAATGAAGGTGTTCTGGGGGGGTGGAGTGGGTGTTTGAATGGGTGGAATGTTTGCTTGTTGTGCCATGTATGCTTTCAACAACGCTTGTTGTTGATCTTGTTGTTGTTGCGCTAATAGAGCTTGTTGTTGTGCTTGATGTTGTTGGTCCAACAATGCTTGTTGTTGGTCAGCTAGGGCTTGTTGGGCTGCTTCTTGTTGCTCTTGGTATTGCTCTAACGCTTTCTGATATGCGAGTTGTTGGGCTGCTTGTTGTTGTGCAAAGTACTGTGCTTGTGCTTGCACTCGTGCTTGGGCATCTTGGGCATCTTTTGCAGCTTGTGCAGCTTGAGCAGCTTGTGTGGCTTGTGCAGCTTGTGCAGCTTGAGCAGCTTGAGCAGCTTGTGCAGCTTGTGCGGCTTGTGCAACTTGTGCAGCTTGAGCAGCTTGAGCGGCTTGTGCGGCTTGTGCAGCTCGTTGTTGTTGTTGCAACAAAGCTTGGGCTTGTGCTGCTTGTTGTGCTTGTTGTTGCAGCAATGTTTGAGCTTGATTTTGCCGTAAAGCTTGAGAAGCGTGTGTGGCTATAGGTGCTTGCTGAATTGTTTGATATTGTTGGAGCAATTGTTGGTATGCTTTGAATGCAGCATTGTAATGGCTTACTTGGCTTGGTCGCAGTGGTGGTGGTGGGATTGGAATTGTGTTGGAAGTTTGAGATGTGCTTAGAGCGATGGTGGGAGGTTGCGATGTAAGGGGTGTGATGGGGGTAGTGGAAGTTTGAGGTATAGTGGATGTAGTGGTTGGAGTGAATGTGGTGATAGGTGCATTTTGGATGGGTGAAGCGATAGGAATGGTGGGACTAGGTGAAGTGGTAGGAATGGTAGAGATGAGCGAAATAGTGGGTATTTGAGAGACCATATTTTGATTAGCTATCATGTGTTGGTTTGATGTGGATGGTGTGTTTGAAAGATGCGATGTACCCCCTTGGTTGGATGAATTGATTTGGATGGGGCGATTTATGTTAGGGAAAGGTGGAAATTTAGGTAAAGGGGGGATCCCTAAACCAAAATATGGTGTTGACGTGGTGGGAGGTGTGAATGATTTGAAAGGTGGAAAATTTTCTTGTGCAAATGAAGAGACAAATCCGTAGGGTCTCTCTATTTCGGATGAGCTTGCTTGTACCAAAGGTCTAGACACTTGCGTGTCAAGGGAAAATGATGAGGTGGTATGGTAAGGAACCTCAGATGTATCGATAAATCCAAGTGGGTTGTAAAGTGGGTTTTGATGCGTGTTGAAGAGGGTATCATCCTCATTGATAGTAGGTTCTATGGTGGCAATGGAAGTGGTTGATTGCGGAAGGGTGTTTTGGTCATTTGGTACAAGAAGCTCATCCTCAATAGTGTTGAGAATTGATGGATTTATTTTAGCCATTGCGCGAAGAAACTTTTGTAGTTTTGGTTGTTTGAGCATCTCAAGAACTTCTTCCTCACTTAATTCTGTTGGTGTGATGTCTTCCACCAAGACCTCTTTTTGTGGATCGTGTGTAGTGATAGTGAGGTCTGGAAGTGGTGTGTTTTGGATTTCTGGAATGTTTTGGCTTAGATCACTTGTGGTTGATGTTTCTTGATTTAACTCCATGTTCCTCTTGTGTTGTGATCTTGTTTGAACCATAAAAGAGCAGACTAGGATGTGTAAAAGATCAAAGATGTGAAGATGAAAGGTGTATGATATATGGGTGAGAATGGAAGTTTTGAATTTGTATTGAAAATCTTGATGTGATGCTAGGTACTTTGGGTTTGCTTTGATTGATGTTTAGACTTTGAATTCTGTCTTTTGAATGTTGATGTTTGAGCAAGAGATATCCCCAAGATGTTTGGATGATGATCTAAAAAAGATAACTAATGCTCATA
Organism: Sequoia sempervirens; assembly: GCA_007258455.2. Classification (NCBI taxonomy): domain Eukaryota; kingdom Viridiplantae; phylum Streptophyta; class Pinopsida; order Cupressales; family Cupressaceae; genus Sequoia; species Sequoia sempervirens. The sequence continues at coordinate 26,104 of VDFB02283270.1, forward strand.
AAGGATAATTTGATTTAGGAGTGAGAATAGGATGTGTCTACTCACAAGCTAACCAAAAGATAATCCAAATTAGTGATGGGAGAAGGATGCATCTATCCACCATTAATTTGAACAAAGTGATAATTCAACTAAGCATGTGCAAAAGGATTCATTCACACACAATTGAGTTGAACAAGTTTGATGTTTGATGTTTGAAGAATTCAAAGTCTCATGTTTGAAAGGTTTTGATGTCTACCAAAGGAGCCTAGCATAGTTGTGTCAAGATTTTCTCAAAATGTTGGTGAGATGTTTATGGTTGATGATGTTTTTGATGGATGAATGTTTGTTTTGATCTTAGAATGACCCTAGTTTAGACTTTTGCTTAACAAGACCAAGGTATTGAAGAACATGTTATGCCCTAAGCAAGGTATCCAATCCCTTGAAACAATCTTGGATTTTGTGTGTAGTAAAATGAATATAAAGTGGGGTTGTCTCTTGAAGCATGTCTATAGAAATTAGCCAACAACTTTTCTCTAAAATCATATAACCTTTTGAGTCTTTGTTGATGTTGTTTTGGGCTAAGTTTCCTTTTCTTGGGTTTTTGTATCTTGATCTTGTGAGAAATCATTGAAAAGACATGTGTGGGGCTCAATTGCTTATCTTTGCTTTTAATGACTTCTTTTTACCAAATACACTTTCTTGATTATGTTTCAAACTAAAGATGTCCTATGTCAAAATTCCTTTTCTTCCCACAAAGTGTTGTGTGGGAATTCCAAGAAATTGAGGCAAAGGGATTTCCTAGGTTAACCCTAGTTAGAGCAAATGACGATATAAATTCAAGTGATGAGAAACCTCTAAGGACATAATCCCAAGGGAAGGCAACAACACTTAAATTTGTCAAAAGGTATTTGCTCTATCAAAAGGGGTTTGAAATTTGCATGATCATGTTTAAGTGTTTGTTTGCAAAATGTTTTCGAATACCCACTGTGTTTTCAAACAAAAAATAATTACAAGCCCTATGGATGTGTTAGACAATATTTGTTGAATCCCAACTTGGACAAGTCCCGCTACGCTTATCTCTAGTGGATGGTTAGATGCTTGACCCCACTAGCTCCCCTCCATGGCTCATTATCATCAATCGGGGCAGCCAAGCATCAACACCCATGAAACTCCATGGCATGCTTTCCATCTCTAAAAGCCCGTAAGAATTGGCCGAGGCGGCCCGAGAGCGGCCGTTCTTTGCACCAACAATGATTTAAGGATTTTGGGAAAGGGAATTATAACACATAGGTTCTAGTAAGGACTTTCCGTTAAGTAGGAGTTGACCAACGTGGCAGGAATACACACTTCGGATCCATCTTGTAGACCAGCCGTGATTATGGCGTTTAAACAAAATCCTCATTTATATCGAGGCTGGAAATACTCTTGGCTTTAGAGTGTTACCCGGTTGAGTAAATTAAACTTAGGTGAGTACTTTTTCCCCAAAGGCGGGCCACTCTAGATAAACAAAAAGCTGACAAAAGACACAATCCGTACTTTCGTCGATCTTTGATGGCACAAAAGGAGGAGGAGGAGAATGAGAATGTCTGCTTGAAAATACCCCTACTCCACTCGCACAAAATGTTCAATTTTAAAATGGGAGAGTGTTTAAAGCAATAAAATGTATTTTTTGGAGTGTTTCTCTTGCACCCTAAGGTACTTTACGTAAAGGGATCACGATATAAAGACAATCTAAAATCAAGCACTTATTCGTTTTAAGCACGGAAAATGAAATATAGAAGATTGTTTGTTCAATTTTTAGCTTAAAAGCCTTGAAATCTAGTAAATTTGTTCTAAGGTTCGTTTTAAGCCCTTTGCAATGAAAATGAAATTGTTCGTTTTAGCCCCAATTGAAAACTAATGTTCTAAAACGAAAAGGAAAACAATTTCGTGAAGTGTTGATCAAACACTTAAAGTGTTAAAGAACACATTGTGTTTTCAAAAAAAACATTTCCCTCCTTTCGTGAAGTAGTATTGATCAAAAAAAATCAAAGTGTTAAAAAACACATTGTGTTTTCAAACAAGAATCCTCCTCCTCTTTTGCTTTGCATCTTTTCGCCTTTGTTCGTTTGTACCTCCTTCGTTAGTCTTTGTTTCCCTTTTGTACCTTTCACCTTTCGCTTGTACCTTCGCTTGTACCTTCGTTTGCTTTTGTACCTATCAAACAAAAGATACTTATGTGAGGATCAAAATATTAAACTTATTTTGATGATTAACTTTAAATGATAACATGATTTCAGTTGAATAGATCCATTAATTACAAAAGACGAGTTCTTTAAAAGAATCATCATAAATTTCAAATCATAATGATGAAGATAAGTTATAATACAAATCTAATAACAATGAATCATCTTTAAAGAACCAATCTTTCATAAAATAAAATAAAATATATATTACCATAAATTGCATATGTTGACTATTATATTAATCCAAGTGATACAATAATATAAAATCATGACTCTTTAATCCAACCAACTTCCAAAATCATTCACTAAAGCCACATATCACCAAAAGATCAAATGCAACTACCCTATAGAAAGGCTTTTGACTCTTTAAAGCAAATGCATATGGTAAGAGTAAAGCTGCGTGGTTTAGTTGGGGAGTTTCCAAAGAAACTACAAGTGGCAAGTGTAAAAGCTAGCAGTCGTTAATGTTTAAAGGAGATTCAAGCCAAAGGAATTTATGACCTAGCCTTCAAGCTTATGCATTTAACCGTCCCAAACTCGTGCCTAGAAAAAAAAAAGGAACCTTGACTTTCATGCAATTGGTAGGGGTAGAGGCAATCTCTATTGCTTTCTGACAGAGTGCAGTGACTGTAGGAAAGGCACGATAGGTTGAGGTAAAAGGAGTCAACCAAATAATACAAAAAAATGCAGAGAGTGGCCCAAACTGGCATGGACGCACCCCTGACACTTTATCTCAATAAATAAATCAGGAACTAAATCATGAACATATTATCAAATGTAACTCAATCCATTTAAAACAAAATAACCAGGTGCTAAACCATGACGCCTTATCCTGACATTAATGAGCAGCGACTAAAATGAATGCTAAGTGTTTCGCCAGTTTGACATAGACGTCTTCAATCATCATTCCTGCATAGATATTGGTTAGTGATAGCAATTATATTAAATGCGCCAGACAAACAGGAACTATCATGAATTCATTTGCTGCGCCCCTCATGACTCCATTTAATGCATTTATTTGATGTGCTCCTTACAACTTTCCCTTACAGGCATACAACGAATCAAAGTGCAACTGGAAAGACAATAGCCGTGCCCAAAGTCTTTTGAAGAGATTTTCAAAATATATATATATATATTTTTGGTGGGTGAAACGTGTGCAGGGATTTAGACAAAATCTTCTCTTCAGAAGCTAAAGGGAATGGGGAGAGATGGCCTCCTGATAAGTCGCCTCCTATCTTGTACTGGCTGTAGCTAGAAGTTAGAATGAAAAGGTAATAACAACACGATTTGTCATGAGGTTAAAAAAAATCATTTTTTTTTTTAAAGACCAGACGTCTCCATAAATGGATATATCTAACACCAAGCTATCTACCCGCCTCAAGTGTAGAAGGCACAAGACACGTACTCATCCAAGATATTATTGTAGACTTACAAGAGATCATTGCACACCATATGAGAAGCTAAAGTCAATAGATTAGTTGATAATATTTATCATTGCATGCCAACAACATTATGCACTTAGAAAATGAATCTTTCTTCTATAGAAAAAAAATAGATCTTATCAAGACTGAAGATGCATTTGGAAGGTCTGAATTCAAATTTGGCAGAGATTTCGGTGGCAGTTTAAAAAGAAAAATAAGAGACACGCCCCAAGTTACCTCAAAAAAATCTTCAAGCTAATGCAATAGGTAAATCTGTGCCTTTGTTATAGCAGATGTCAGAGAATAAAGAGTAACAGATTGTCTACAAGTCACCTATGATGAAGCATAATAAAAACACAGGCAAACAGTACCAATATAATGCACGCCAATATATAGAAAAGATGTATCCACAAGGGAACAGGCCGTAAGAGAAGTCTAACTATGAAGAAGATCTTTTTGAGATAGCCATATATTTCATTTTATTTTAAAAAAAAACAAAACTGACTCATGGCTGCCAGGCCAAAATTCTAGCCTTAAATAACTCAAGTATGTTATCACCATGTGTTTTTAAAATCCATAGATGAAATCATGCATGTAGTCTACAGATACGGGCAAGTGATTTTCATTGATGCCTTTAGAATCTGGAAATAAAAGAGACAATAGATTTCATGATTAAACAACAGTCTAGTATTTAAACATAAGAGCATATGCCTTTAAAGTCTATAAACATAAAATCAGAGACTCTATTCATCATTTTGGGGGTGCTGCCCTCCTTCTAGCGCCATAATGTAGTATCCTTTTAAAATCTGCAAACTAAACTTCAAACAAAGGGTTAGATGCTTTGCAAACTCACCTATGAACTTATATTACAAATAAGTCAAAATGCCAAGCAAATGATGATAAAAAAGACTAAAAACATTATGAAAACAAAGCAAAGCTACTCATTCCATAGTTGATTGGTGGTGCCTACTCTCAGCAGGACCCTTTCCCCAATCCTTTTGCGGATCAGCCGGAATTGCGGCAAATGCAAATGGAGATGGTGGAGGATGATGTATAAAGCGACCAAATCTCAAAATGAAGAGTATAACCCAGCCGAAATTTGTGAAGATTGTGAAGATTGCAGTTTGTGGTGAAGTCAGCAGAAGCTTGTGAAGCTTGTGAAGCTTGTGAAGCTTGTGAAGGATTTGCTTGAGGATGATGCACCTATTTAAAGATTTTTCAAAATGCCAAATGTTGAAGAGGGACCAATGTGGGATCAAAAATAAGCCAATGAGTTGAGGACACTTTTCATCATGTGATTAGTTGATGTATATGCAAGATTTGGGAAGAGTGCCCAAGAGAGGGAGAATTCAAATTCAAATTTGCAATAAATTTTGAGAGGGGGACAAGAAAGAAGAGCAATAAATGCCCTGTTTGACTTGTCATGGTTGAGGGAAAATGATTGTTTTAATAAATCAATAAAATTGATTTATTGTGCAAGTGGGATGGGATTAGCCTTAGATTAGGATTAGATTAATTTAATGCTGATTATGCTGATTTAACTGTTTTGACTTTTTGGACTTTGATAATTGATTTAGGATTTGATTTAAATGGCTTTTTGATTTTAAATAACCTTAGGCAATGAAATTATTTAAATGGATGAAGGTGATGAATGGATCCAATGCAAGAGCTAATTTGACCGAATCTGATCGAATGCATAATGTGAATTTTAATGCTCCACTTATCTCTTTGTGTTTTTCCAAAGACAAGGGTTTCTTCTTTGTCTCTTGTTGTGGGTTGCTTAGAAAAGGTTGTAGGTCGAGTTTCCTGCAAGCCCTGCTCCTCTGGCTCTCCCGTGCTACAGGTAGGTGATGTAGAAGGGGAGCCAAAGGGCATTTCCCTTTCTGGAATAGCAGGTTCTTTGATTATTTTGGAACAACTGGCTCTTCAAGGATACTATTTATATTGCTACAATTAAGAAAACTTTCCCAATAAATATTTAGAAATTGAGTCCTAAGACTCCTCTTTATCAACAATGTAACCAAACAAAGATGAGACAATGTTGTATTATTCCTTTTCCTCTTATACTTGGATTATATTCTTTTTAACAAATTATACAAGAAATTTAAAATATTCACATGCTTATCATGGAAAAGATGACTCAATAGTTTAAAATGAATTGTTTATAACAAAGATTGTATGTCATCACATGTTAAGTACTTAACTATGTAGCAAAAAAATGAAGCCCAAATCTAAGGTAAAGATAATCATTTAGTACCTTGATAAGAGGAATCCAAGTTTTCTCTTGGCTATTTGAATTTGTTCCTTACAACAATAACATCCACCCTAACTGGAAACTCTTCTCCTTCTTGTGGCAATCTAGATACTTAAGCTATGGTATATTTTGAAGCATCTACCCTTAAGTTTCTCACAACTGCTTCATCATTTTATAATGTGGCAGCAAACTATTGGGTCATAACCTCATTAAACTATGTGAGCTTTGCAAAATACTCTAGAACCAACTAATTTGTTGAATATGGGAAAAACCAACCTATCATCTAACATCTGGTTATGTGCCACTGGTTCTCTGTGAATTATGTCACCTCCCATGGTAATGCTTTGATATTCTATAGTCTCTTCAATTCCTCAATTTTGTTGTGTTCTTGTTCAATTTTTTGTTTTTCACCTAAACTACACCACTTCCACCATGTTTGTATGTTGTGACCTCTCAATTTAGCTACCTCAAACCCTTTTCTCTCCTCTAAGTTTGTGTCTTTTGAACGGTTTGAAAATGGAGTAAAATAAACGACAAAAAGCTTTTACAAAGAGTTTTTTTTCAAAAAATAAAGAACACCCCTCCCCCCAACTAAAGATACTAAGTATCCTCACTTAGTGGGTAAGGTTTTGGCAGAGAGTTATATGAAAAGTAGTGGAAAATCAATTAAGATTTGTAGCATGCATGAAGGAATGTATAAACATACAAAAAATCAATAATCATATATGTTAATTATGATAAGTTAATGTTTTAGTTTACTTGTAGGAATTTGAAGTGAAACTCAACTTGTGTGAAGTAATTGATGACTACCTGCAGTGTGATATGAAATGACTTACCTTGATTACATATTTGTGATGCATGGAAAATGATGGAATGAAAAGGTTGTGGAGTGTATAGAATAGGTGATGTGAGATTAATTGCATGGGATGTTATAATCAGTGAAGGTGGTAGGATTGGTATGTGTGAATGGATGTAAGAAGTTGTACATAATGGAAATGGAATATGTATGGTTGCATGTAATGAAATAAAATGTGTAGTTGTATGCACAAAGAAATATGATATAAAATAATAGGAATGTAATGAATGTGGATATAATATGAAATGTCTGGCAGACAAGTGTTACAGGCGCTTGCAATATCAGGTCCCCTCTATAATTTTTTCACCTTTAAGCATGTTGTTGCGGGTCCTTGCTACTTGTGTGACTGTCTCAAAAATTGAATGTTGTCATTTGTCACCTATGTAGTATGTGCACGTGAAATATGTGAGAAAATTATACCAGTGGAACATCAATAGGCAAGTTGTGTAGCTCCTCTACTGATTCATTTGTAGAGCTTGTTATCTCTATTGTTGAATTTTCATTTGTAGGTTCAAAATGTTGAATTAATATAAGAAGAAAGTCATCCTTCTGTAATGGTTTCTTGTAAAGCTTTAATCCATGTCCATTAACCAGTAATGAGAACCCGACTTCATCAGTTTTTTGTAGTTGTACTGCCCCATTTGGAAATACTTGTTTTATCTCATATGGACCAAGCCATCTGGTTTGCAATTTCCCTTTGTAATATTTGTATCTAGAGTCATAAAGTATATCCCAATCACCTGCACTGAATTCCTTTGTCTTAATGAACTGATCATGCCAACAGATTCTTTGATTTTGGACAACTTTAGTGTTGTGTACGACTTCAATTTTGATTTCATCTAGTACATTCAAGTTGTGCAATCTTTCTTGTTGCATTGTTGATAAATCCATTCCCAATATAATTGTTGTCCTCAATGTTTTATGCTCAAATTTTATAGGAAGTACTACTTTCGTTCCATACACCAATTCATATGGTGTAAAACCTATTATGGTTTTCCAAGTTGTTATATAAGCCCAAACTGCCTTAGGAAATTTGGATGCCCAATCTTTCCTATGAATTTGCATTATCTTTGTGAGGATTTTTTCAATTTCCATGTTGGTGACTTCCATCTACCCATTTTATTAAGGGTGATAAGGTGTGGACTTCCTATGTTTGATCTCATATTCTTGAACCAATTTTATGATCAGCTCTGATGTAAATTGAGGTCCCTGGTCTATGACAATTTTTCTTGGAACTCCATATCTTGTGAATATGTCTTCATATAGAAACTTTGTCACATTCCCATCTCTTGCAAACTGTAAAGCCTTAAACTCCACCCACTTTGTAAGGTAATCTATGCAGACCAGTGTGTACTCTTTGTTATTTGATTTTGGTGAAGTTGGACCAATAAAGTCCAGACCCCATTTGTTAAATGTTGTTATTGCTAACTGTGGCTACAATGACATTTCATTTGTTTTTGTTGGTCTTCCCATTATTTGACATCTATCATAGCTCCTAGTTTATTTTACTGCATCTTTATAGAGAGTTGGCCAATAATAGCCAATATTAAGAATCTTAAGAGTTGTCCTCTTTGCTACAAACTATCCCCCACAGGGTTCATCATGACATGCTTTAAGGATAGCATATACTTCATCTTCTTAGATGTAATTTCTCATTATGTTGGTTGGGCCTGTGTAGAAAAAGTATCCAATTATCCACGAGTACGGAAAACTCTTGTGAACCAATTGCCTCTTTTCTCTTGGTGAGAAATGGGGTGGTGTCTTTCCTATTACAAGATAGTTGGCAATATCTGCATACCAAGGTGTATGCAGAGATAGAGCAAGCAAATGCTCATATCGGAATGAATCATCAAAAACATCTTCTGATTTGGTTGTAGTCTAGATAGAAAATGTGCCACTACATTTTCTTTACCTGGCTTATCCATAATGGTAATGAAAAAATCTTGAAGCAAAAGTAACCACCTAACAAGCTTTCCACCAACCACTAGTTTGTTCATGAGATACCTTATTGTTGTGTGCTCAGTGTGTATGAACATTGAATACCCTATAATATAATATCTGAATTTTTTTATTGCATAGACTACTACCAGCATCTCCTTCTTTGTCACTCTATAATTGAGTTATGCCCCTTGTAGATTTTTGTTGATGTAATATATGGCATACTCTTTATTTCCTTCATTTTGTCCAAACACAACTCCTATAGAAAAATCAGAAGCATTTGTATGGATATGGAAAGGTAAGCTCCAATTTGGTCCTCTCAAGACATGGTTTTTTATTAATGCTACCTTGAGTGCTTCAAAGAAATGTTGACAAGCAACTATCTATTCAAATTCAACATATTTTGATAGTAAACAAATAGTGGGGCTACAAGTTTCAAGGCAAGTCTTGAACGTTCAAAACCCATAAGTGGTCCTTTCTAGTAGAAGCATTCAATTCTCGATAGTCTACACACACTCTCCACTTTCCTCCTTTTTTAGGGACAATTACTAGTGGTGACTCCCATTGACTATCAAAGATGGGGTAGGTAAAACCTGCATCAAGTATTTTTTGTAATTGTGATTTAACTATATCACGAACTGTAGGGTTCATCCTCCTTTGGGGTTGTCTAACCAGTTTGAAACCATCATTTATGTAGATCCTATGCATGTGTAATGTTTGGTCTATCCCCTTCATGTCATGGTAATCCCATGCAAAGGTTGTTGTGTGTGTTTGCAACACATTCATCTTTGAGGTCTTTTTTATATTAATCAATTGATTGTTAACATTAATGTTTTACCTGACATTATATCTAAAGTCAATGATGTTGTTTGAATAGATGATAGGTCAAGTCCCACTATGTTTAGAACACATAGGTGTGTTAACAAAGTGTGGAAAATTTGAGAAACTTAGATGAATTGGAATGGATCATATTTTGCAAAGGATCTTGCAGACATGTTAGACAGTCATGATGTTGCAGGGCCCTACCATAGTTGTTTTGCATGATGTTTGTTATCAAATCATCTTAATCTTGGTTTTCTAACAAGGGCTTGTGTTCAATAGTCATAAGGGTTTACAAAGAGTACTAATCTTCCTCATCTAGGGTAGGCCAAATGGTTTGTTCTAGGTCTGCATGTGGTTTGGCTAGTAGATAAAGGACCAATTTCTTAGTCACATTTTCATTAGAAATGATCATATTCCCAGACCTGCAACCTATAAAGGCATTTGTTGTTGCCAACCAAGGTCTACCTGATAGCCTACAAGATTAGCTCTAGGTTGCAATACCATAAATTTTGTAGGGTATTCCCATGAATCCAATGTTTGTACCAAGTCCTCAATGATACCCTTAGGTTTAACTATGGACCTACCTGCTAACTGTAGAACAATAGGTGTAGGTCTAAGTTCTATTAACTGTAATAACTTCATGGTCTCTTTGTTCATTACATTAATAACTGCTCCTAAGTCAATTAAGGTGTTATTAATGAGAGTGTCATTTATTATGACATCAACTATAGGGCTCCCAAGATTTGCATACTTCTGGACAATTATGTTCCCCAACATAATGTTGCAAGTTGTCCTAAGACATGTATAGTTTGAGGGTCTTTGTACTTTCTAACGAGATTTTTAAGGCATAGTTCTCTCATTTTTTTAGTATAAATTGGAACTTACTTAATGGCCTAAATAAGGGTTATTCTGATGTAAACATCTTTAATTTGTCCCAACAAGTCAGTTTCAGCTTGTGTTTGATGCCTTTGAACTACTAATCTTTCAGGGAATGGAGGTTCTAGACTTGGATTAATTGGATTAACCTAATTTGACTTAGGCTCCTTAAGTTGGTTGTCTAAGGTCTTTGTTGGGGGTTCCTCATCAACCAATTCAGTAATGTAAGGAGATGAAGGACCAGCCAACATTTTCCCTGATCTGAAGTGGGCATCACTCACCTCTACCCCATATGTAGGGTATTGAACAACTTCTTTAATATAAGCTTGCTAAGCAAGCTTGTTATTGGAGTTAGGTGTAGGCTGTGCTAGAAGCTGAGGTGCTCTAGGTGGTTGTGGTGTTGGATTTGTTGGGTTTAGCATAATGGCTCATTGTTGTGGTTACAAGGGTTGTTGTGGATGTCGATAATTCATGTTTTGATTTTGCCACTCCTAACCTCTTTTCCACTAAGGTTGTCATTGGTTTTGTTGGGGTGGCCATTGAGAATTATAGTTAGATCTTTGGTAATTTTGTGGTGGCCACATGTTTTGTTGTTGTTGATTCCAATTGGATTGAGGCATTGACCATTGTTGGTTTTGTATATTGGTTGCAGATTGAGGGTTCCAACTAGGAAAATTTGAATTATTAGTAGGAAATGACATTTTATAATTCAAAGGATCTTGGTACATACCTTGTCTTGGTTGCTAGGGTTTCCTTTGAGCTATGTAGAATACTTATCCATCTTCACCTTCCAATGTATGAAATTCTGATGTTCCTTTCTTTTTCTTAAAGATACTTTCCACCTTCTTAAATTTGTAGTTAGTCCTTCTTTCGATAGTCTAAGGGTCTTTTCTTTTTCTCCTTGGCCTTTTAAGATAAAGTTCTCCCACTATTTTTGTGTAAATGGGAATGTTCTTGATGGCTTGGATGAGGGGTATCTTTATACACACATCATAAAGTTGTCCTAATAGGTCAATTTTAGCTTGGTTGTGATGTTTTTAAATAGATAATCGTTCAAGGAATGGAGGCTCTGGAATTGAATTAGTTTGGTTGACCTGATTTGACTCAAGCTCCAAAGGCAGGTTTTCCAAGGTCTCTGTTGAGGGTTCCTCATCTACCAATTTAGTGATTTGATGGGATGAAGGCCCAACCAATATTTTCCCTGATCTGAGGTGGACATCAATCACCTCTACCCCATAAGTAGGGTATTGAATAGCCTTGTTAGTGTAGGCCTATTGAATAGGCTTATTATTTTGGTTAGGAGTAGGTTGGGCTAGCAGTTGAGGTGTCCTTGGTGGCTGAGATGATGGATTTGTTGGATTGGGCATGATGGCTTGTTGTTGTGGCTACAAAGACTGTTGTGGCTACTAGTAATCCAGATTTTGGTTTTGCCATTGTTGGATTTTTTTCCATTGAGGTTGCCATTGGTTTTGCTGTAGTGGTTATTGGGGGTTGTAGTTAGGTCCTTGAAATTTTTGTTGTGTCCACATGCCTTGTTGTTGGTTCCAGTTTGGTTGACGATTTCACCATTGGTTTTGTGTGTTTGCCCAAGGCTGAGGGTTCCAACTAGAGAAATTTTGATTGCTAATTGGAAATGGTGTATTGAAATTCAGAGGATCTTGAGGCATACCTTGTCTAGGTTTCCATGGCCTCCTTTATGCAATGTAGAAAAATTTTCCATCTTCACCCTCCTATGCTTGAAAATTTGGTTTCCCTGGTTTTTCTTCTAAAATACTTGCGACTCTTTTGCACTTGCAATTAGTTTTTCTTTGTTTGCAGTTAGAGAAGTATTCAGTAAGGACATCCTCTACCTCCTCTTACTTTTTCTTCACATGTAGAGTGTTCAATTGGGTATCCAAATGGCTTATGGTGTCTTCTTTCATATTTGACAACAGGTTACTTATTTCCACTCTAAAGAGTCCATTAGATGTCTTGATGATGAAAGATGTTCTATCCCCTCTAGACCTTTTAGTAAAGGTCCTTGAATAGTTCCTATAAACCTTGCAAATTTCTTCAAAAGGAAATTGTGATACATCTCCTAAACCAACAAGGTTAAGAGCATCCATGCAGTCATCATTGACTCCTCTTAAAAACACTAACTTCAGAGATTCTTCTGAGAGATTTTTTTGTGGATTCTTCTTTAAGTAGAACTAGAACCTTTCTACATAGTCTTCCAATGGTTCATATTTTGTAAGATACATCCTAAAAATTTCATCTCTTCTTCAGTCCATTCCTCTATAGTAGTCCTGGTATTTCTCTAGGAATTTTGTCTTCATAGTGTCTCAATCTGGAACATCTCTTCCCAAACCCATAAACCATCTTAAGGCAACATCCTTCAATGTTTTTGGGAATAGTTTGAACCTATGTGCATTTGTTGTGTAATCATAAATTCTACACAGGACATCAAACTAAAACAAGAAGGTATTTGGATCCTCGGTAACCAAACCATAGAAGACTACAAAGTTGAAGGAGATATATTCTTCAATGTAGTTGTCCTCTCTTGTTTGTCAATGGGGAACTCAAAAGTTACATGTTCTGGTGGGTCCTCCACCACTACATCATCCATGGTTTGGAAGGTCTCCTCTATATTTGCAGTGGATGTTGGTGAAAGGGAAAGTTCTTCTTCAAGAGTACCCTCGCTCTAATCACTATGATCACTAATATCTCCTTTAGCTTTGTGTGACGAGGGGATAAATCTTCCCAAGGAATCTCGCTACCTCCACACAATATGGACTCTGTACCAACACGGATTCCGGGTGCCAAATGGCAAAACCGCCCATTGATAGAAATAAAACCCATCAATATTGGGAAACAAATATCAAAATAAAGAAAGCTCTAGGCAATGAGGGATGAACTTTGAATGTGGAAAATCAATCCCTAAAGCAACAATTCCGTCAAAAAACGGTAAGTCCAAACCAATATTCGGGAAACCGGGTGATGTTCAATTCAGAGGGTAAATTTAACTTCAAACGGGCCAGTTCCTTTGTAAAGTTGATCGACGACGACACGCAAACCGTGTATTGGTCATAAGCCAGGATACATGCCGCCAGCATTATATGCGGGTATTCAAAGATCGCTATATTGCCTATATTTCATCCTCTTAGTAAGTATATTACGTGAGGGGAAAACATAAATTGCTGAAGGAAGTAAAAGCAACTGTATCTTAGAACTATTGCTGCTATGCCAACCCGCGTGACCGCGCGGCGGACTAGCTTCCACCGCCAAAACTAAACTCTGTAACTAACTAATGTAGCTAACTTTAACTCACTTTGGAGGATAATGCATTGAGACATTTACAAAGCATGAAATACAAGACAAGATATTTTCCTCATTTCATTCACATTCACAACATGAAGAATCTGATTAAGACAATGCAATAATGAAGGTAACTATTGTAACAACAAAAAAATGTACAAAAAATAAAGTGGGGTATAGTTACCTTGAGTGGCCCTTCCTCAAGTTATTGTCTCCATAGAATAAACTCAAATCTAGCTTCTCAGATCAATTAACCATAACAATAACTGAAAACCTCTTCATTGCATAACTCAAGATTTTACAATATAATAATAATCTTCAGGGATATCTTATTCATAAGAACATAACTGGAAACAAGATTATTGTTGTGTAACAGAAAAACTATTTGAACATATCTATATGCTATATCTATTATGCTCGTTATTTTCCTCGACCACTGAACCATATATACATATGTGTGGGGGAGTTTTATTGAAACACGTACTCAAAACAAAAATCTAAATGCAACTCATCGCTCTCCTATAAATTAGAGTGTGAAAAAGTCTAAAACATAACTAAAAAGGTAGAAGAAGTTGATTGGGACTACAACTCTATTGCAACGATAAAATTGAAACATGGAGTGTGGAAACAATCACATTGGATTCATAATCATAGCAAGTTTATTCTCCTTTAGTAGTCTTATTAAATGACATTGTGACTCACAATCATCTTGATAAATAGATGTCTCCAATTCTACAACTGTTGCATTATGCTTATTCTAAAACTTCCCATGTATCGCTGTATGAAACTCCTTTAGCTATGGGTTGCACCTCTTAGTTGATGCAGGCTATAGTCTACTTGCTTTGGATTCTTGGATGCAATACTAATAAACATAATTTAAATATAGACATACACTACATCCCATTTTAACCATGCAATTACTAACATACCCTAATCATATTTCCATATACTAAAACTAGGTTTAAGTTGCATGATAATTATAAAGATAGTAATGTTTACGAATATGCATGAAATGAGTATCTGGAAATGTCTAAAAGTATGTATTAAACAACGAGAAACTAGCTAATAATTGGCCTCATCACATGAAAGAAGGCCTAAATGCCTCCAACACTTTGCATCGTCCCCGACGTGAAAAATAAGTTTACGACATAGAAGAATGATGAAACAAATAGAAGTGACGACAGATTCTCGCGCCTATTGATGGGCCTATTTATTAGCTTATTTTTTGCTACTTTCATACATACCTTTAGATACTTTTAAATGCACTTTCCAAACAATACTTTCATATTATACTATCTTTTATACTTGTTATGAAAACTTGGACCTAAAATATAATGATAGAATTATGGTTATAATATACTAGTATTATGTGGTTTATATGAAGATATGTATGAAATGTTGATTGAATGATATGTTTTGATTGTGATAGTTAGTCTTGTATACACACTTTGTGGAAATAACTTTGTTGCACCCAAAGAGGAATTTTGGCACGCAATAGTTGCAGGATGAACCTGCAACAAAAGGAGACTGGGACAACAAAACAAGGGAGTTCCAAATTAAGTTGAACGTGATGATTGTTGATTAAAGGCACTTGATGAAGGTTGAACGTGTGTTATTATAACTAGTTGATAAGTTTTGAAGAAGAGGACTCCTTTACTAATGGGATTTTGACAAATGTTTGTGTGTTTACATGCAAGTCTATTTTGCAAAGTTTTAGTCCTATAAGGATTCTTCTTTATTTTCAGTTAGTTGAACAATTCAATCTTAATTGTATGCACTGATATCTAGGAGTGGAAAGTTAATAACTACAGTTAGTTGTTGTTTTGAATAAGATTCCCTCAAGATTGTATATAGTTGTTGGTTGAATCCATAGATAAGTTAATTGATTTTTAGTTTTATGTTATCAATTATTTTTAGTTTCAAGACATGATAGATATTCAAGATGACTGAATACAATCTGAGAGAAGATCTTGTGTAATCTTTCATGATATTCAATGAATGAAGTTAATTTTACTGGATGAGTAGAATTTGTTAGCTATATTTGGTTTCAATTAAGTGAGAAAAACCACTTGAGCAGGCCACTCAAGGTATTGTTCTTCACTTCATTATCTAGTTATTTATTTATGTAAGTATTTGTTTCTCATTTATCATTAATTCATGAACTTTATGCAAGTTAAGCTGAAATATCATACTTTGCTTATTGTTAATGAATGTTCATAAACATGCATGTAATGTTTAACCAGTAGTACTCTGAAATTTAATTTAGTAGTCATTAGTTTTTATCATTTTTGAGTAGACACGGTAATGTTTTATTAGCAATAGCTCAATTATAATCTAAGTTGTAGGTACCCATAGCCTCTAGTTCTGGTTATATATTTTACTATTTCACAATTCTGTGAATTTCTAGCAAGTAGAATAACTTGAGTAGGATAGTTTAGGTAGTTATGTCTTTGAAGGAATATATAATGCTACACCATCACAAGTTTACAAACCTTGGGTTGACGTTTTAATGTAGTCTTTGCAATGTTCAGTGGATTGTTCAGTCAAATAAACCTTTGAATTGTGTAGGTTCTACCAAGTTTACAACACATTATTTTAGACTCTACATTTTTGGCACCATTTTCGGGGATGGTGCTACGTTCATAGACTTATTTTTACAGCTTTCATAGTTAACATTTTTTTTAAGCATTAGGATTGTTAGAATTAATCTTTTCAACACCAGAAGATACACTAACATTGTGTAGGACCGCTGAATATAAAGCCATATTTCATGTATGTGGAGGTAAAGAGACTCTCTAGGTAGATTTCTTCCCTCTTCACACCAAGAAGCCATAGTAGAAATTGGTGAATCTAGTACTAAGAGAGAAGGTAACACTAAAGAAGAAACTTCCTTTTCACCAACATCTAGCACACACATAGAGGGAACATACCGCACCATGGGGGATGCAGTGGATGATGATCTTGAACATCCAACATTTGAGTTCCCTATCACTAACCAGGAAAGGGCTACAACACTGAAGAATCCCTCCTTCAGCCTTACCAGTCTTTTATGGGTTAATGACTGACTATCTAGATACATTCATGTTTGAGTTTGATGTTTTATGTAGAAGTTATGATTATACTAATGATGATCATAGCCTCAAACTCTTCCTTGCAACTCTAAAGGATGTAGCCCTAAGATGGTTCATGGAATTAGGTAGGGATGTTATTCCTGATTGGGACACTATGAAGACCTTGTTCTTAGAGAAGTATCAAGACTATTCTAGGGGACCTGATTGGAGGAAAGATGAAATTTTTAGAATGTCACAAAATGATGATGAGCCACTAGAAGATTATGTAGAGAGATTTCAATTTTCTTTGAAGAAAAACCCACAAAACAAGTTGTCAAAAAGAGTCCCTCGAGTTGGTCTTTTTGAGGGGAGTCAATGATGACTGCATGGATGCCTTAAACCTCATTGGACAAGGGGATATTTCACAAATACCATTTCAATAAATTTATAAGGTTTACAAGAATTATTCTAGAACTTTCACTAAAAGGACAAGATGAGAGAAGACATCCACTATTGGTAAATCATCTACAGGGGTTTCAAAGATAGAGTTAAGCAACCTATTATCAACATGAAGGAGGACATTATTAACCATTTAGCAACTTAGTTGGATACTCTCCACATTAAGAAGAAGCAGGAGGAAGTTGAGGCTACGCTCATTGAATACTGCCCAAGCTATAGGCAAAGAAATGCAAATTGTAAATGCAAGAGAGTGGCTAGTATCTAGTTGTATAGGCACAAATTTGTAACCCTTACGCAAATTCCCTTTTTACACTTCCTCACCTTAGAAAACCAAATCTGAAGGCAAAATTTCACATCAACAAGTTGCCTTTGTTCCACTTGGCATTCGTCTTTTGCGTCAGTAGAAGAATATTTATCGGAGACGTGCATGTGACATGCAGACGTCCGCGCGACACGTTTACATCCCTGACAAATTCCTGCGTCTGAAGTTGGTAGAGGTGTTACACTTCCTATCCAGAAAGATTTATAACATCCCTCTTCAACCAACTGACCCAAAAATTCCTTATTCTCCTCACCTCAACTTCAAAAAGATTCATTCTTCATGTAACTCATCCCTTTTGGAAATTTCCAAGCATTCACTTCATCTCTTTGGTATCACTTCTTGCAATCTCTTCACTTCCATCACTCCAAGCAGCACTTTGGCACTTCATAGTAGCAACAACAACACTCCATCAAAATTGTAAAGCAAGTGTGGAACAAGCTATTGCAGCGTGGGCTTGAGGTTTTGCAACACCTCCCTTCATCACAATTGATGTTGTGGTGATTGTTCAAGCCTTCTTTCTCCATCATTGGCTAGTGAGCTCTTGGTGGAGGTGGTCACATTTCACTCCTCTCCTTTATGATTTGGTTGAGTAGATCTATACTATTTTGTAGTGTTATTCATGTATTTTCTTTCTTTACTTCTTTATCATACATTTCTCTATCGTTGCTATCTTGGTTGTCCGTGGAGGTGGAAACACCGAAATGGGGGTTTGAATGAGGCAAACCCGTATACAGCCCCCAACAATTTTCCCTCTTTCTTGTGTGTAGGTGGATGTGCATTTTGAGCTAGTTGGAAAATGAGCATCTTTGTCACCTTAGCCTTCATATATTTACTTTATCATATTCATTTGTATCTTTCCTACTTCATAGTTTTGTTTTGTTCCCTTAGAAGTGACAAGCTAGGCCGTCAGCTTGTTTTCTGGTAGTTCATACTATGTTTTTGGCCCTCTAGTTATACAGATGCCAGCACACTTGATAGACGCCAGCGCATCGCGCTGTTGTCCCAGAACCGCGCTTCCATCCTCGGGCAAAGAGCTACCTGAGGTACAATGTTGAACCTGAAAACTAGCTCGCCTAGCCCCAATTTAGATTTTAGGTCTAAAGAGTGGTTGCAAGGCCTTATAGTCCTCATCATTTTCGTCCCTCATTAGAAACATTCCTTTAGAGTGAGGTAAGTTAGGGCAGCCTTCTGATCTTGGCTCTCCGTGACTTGGGGCCTTGACATGGCCGGTCCCCCTCTCTTACACTAGTAAGATAAAGTTGAGAAACTTGATTTTCAACTGATTGAAGGAGATGATGGACATCTCTTCTATATGGCACAAAGGAGGCCATGGCAACAATGACAAGGTATGCCATAAGACCCCCTTAGCTTTAATTCATCCTTTCCAATTGGGAATCAAAAAATTTATGCTTGGAACTCTCAGCCTTGGCTAACAAACCAAAACTAGTGGAAAAATCCCAACAAAATTGGAACCAACAGTAGCCAAATCCTTGGCCAAAATAGAATTTCCAAGGCTCCAATTATAATCCACAATGGCCAACACAATAGAATTAGTGGAAAAAAAGGCCAGCAGTGGTAGCGACAAAGTATGAATTATCAATATCCTATGCTCCCTCCACCTCAACAACAAGCTATCATGTCTCAATCAAATCTTACAAATCAGTCACCCAAGAAACCAAAAATACTTGCCCAACCTATAGCTAACCCTAACACTAAGCCTGTTTAATAGGCTTATACTAACGAAGCTATGCAATACCCCACTTATGGAGTAGAGGTGAGTGATGTCCACCTCAAATCAAGAAAACAACTTGCTAGACCTTCATCCCCTCAAATTATAGGGATGGAGGATGAGGAAATTATAGTTGAAGCTTCAGACACCACATGTTTTGAGCTTGAGTCAAACCAGGTACACCAAACTACCTCAAGTCCAAAGCCACCTTTTTCTTGAATGCCTAGTTATTCAAAATCATCACACACAGGTTGAGATAGACCTCTTAGGTCAATTAAAACATGTGAGCATCAATATTCCACTTATCCAAGCTATCAAAGACATCCCTATTTACACAAAAACTATAAGGGATCTATGTCTTAAGAAACCAGGCAGAAAAAGGAAGGATCCTCAGACATTCCATGTCTTGGGAAACCTTGCAGATATCATGTTAGGGACTGTCCTTAAGTACACAGAGCCCGGTAGTCCAATAGTGGATATTAAGATTAATGGGACCCTCATTAAGAATACTTTGATAGACTTCGGGGAATCAATCAATGTCATGACAAAAATAATAATGCAGTTACTTCAGTTAGCTAACCTCGGGCCCACAAAAACTATTCTACAACCAGCTGATAGGTCAACGGTCAAGCCTGAAGGAATTATTGAAGACTTAGTTATTGTATTGGATTCTTGGGAATATCCTGTTGACTTTATAGTTTTACAGCCAAAAGTTAATCTTGTAGGCTACCCACTCATCCTAGGAAAACCCTGGTTAGCTATAGTCGATGCATTCATAGGTTGTAGGTCTAGTAATATGATAATCTTGAATGGGGTAGTCACCAAGAAATTGGTTCTCTATCCTCCAGCCCAACCTTATGCTGACCTTGAGCAAACTATTTGGCCCCCCCTAGATGAGGAAGATAACTATTCTATACAGACATTGATGACTATAGAATGCAACCCTTTATTGGATGACTAGGATGAAGATGAGCTCATTACTCATATAATATAGAATGACTGTGATAGGAGCCCATAGCAACAAGACTGCCTCATATGCCTATAAGACCCCTTGCAAAGTATTATACCCACCAAATCCACAAAAGAAATATCTCAAATCTTTCATTCCTTACTACCTCAACAATGTGTGCCCATCATACCAAGTCTTGATCTTTCATCAGTCCAAGAATCATCTAAGGAATTGGAAGTCCTACCAGGAAAATTACTAAATATAAACAATTCCTTGACTGTAGAGCAGCAAAATTCTTTGCACACAATGCTACAAGCACACTCAGCCACATATGAATGGGATTACCATGATATGAAAAGCATAGATTATGATTTATGTATGTATAGGATTTATATCAATGATGGTTACAAACCCATTAGGTAGCCTCAAAGACGGATGAACCCTATCTTAAGGGAGATAGTGAAAGTCGAGCTTCAAAAGCTCCTTGATGGGAGTTTTATTTATCCTATATTAGAAAGTGAATGGGTCTCACCTTTGGTAATTGCTCCCAAGAAAGGTGGAAAATGGAGAGTTTGTGTAGACTACAGGAAATTAAATACAACTAAGAAGGACCACTTTCCTTTGCCCTTCATAGATCAAGTACTTCAATCTCTAGCTGGGAAGAAATGCTTTTCATTTCTTGATGATTTCGGTGGTTACAACCAAATTAAAATTGCTCTAGAAGATCAGGACAAAACTAAATTTACATGTCCCTAGGGTACTTATGCCTACTTTGTTATGCCCTTTGGCTTATGCAATGCTCCAACTATCTTTCAAAGAGCAGTACTCGACATATTTTATAATTATGCACATGACTATATGGAGATATACATGGATGATTTCACTAGATATGGTGAAACTTATGAGGAAGCTCTCAATGATCTGGAAAAAGTATTGAAAAGGTGTAAAGAACACAACCTATCACTCTGCAATGAAAAGTGTTTCATGATGATGACACAAGGAATTGTATTGAGGAACTTTTTATCCAGTGCAGTGATTTAGGTTGATCCACACAAAATAGAAAGTATATCTACACAACCTATTCCTCAAAAGCAAAGAGATAAAAGGAGTTTCCTTGGCCATGCAGGCTACTACGGGCGGTTTATTAAAGATTTTAGTAAGATTGTTGCACCACTATTTGTTTTGCTAAGTAAGGACATTGAATTTGAATGCAAATTAGAGTGTCAACACTCTTTTGAAGAGATGAAAGCCTTGACTCAAGCACCTATTCTGAGAGGTCCTAATTGGACTCTACCCTTTCATATACATACAGATACTTCAGATTTTTCTATCGGAGTAATTTTTGGGAAAAAAGAAGGTAACAAAGAGTATGAATTTAATGAATAAAACTCATGAGGTGCCTAAACTATGGAAAGGAAGGAAGGAAAGCCTTCAAAAATTTGATATTACCATAGTAGACAAAATTGGTAAAGCCAATGTAGTGGCAGATTTTTCGTCAAGACTACCAACACAATTAGTTGAGGGAGTGGTGGATGATTCATTTCTAGATGAACACCTATTTTTTCTAAATGTACACATTCCATGGTATGCTGATATTACCAATTATTTTGTAACAAGGCAGATTCCATCACATGTTTCTCCAAGAGAAAAGAGACAACTGATACATAAATGTTTCCCATATTCTTGGATATCAGGTTTTTTATTTTATACAGGTCCAGAAAATATCATGAGAAGATGCATAAGGGAAGATGAAATATTTGATATTATGAAAGCATGTCATGATGAGCCATGTGGAGGTCATTTTGTAGCAAAAGGAACAACATTTAAGATCCTCACAACTGGCTATTACTGGCCAACTTTGCATAAAGATTTTGTTAAATACACAAGGAGTTGTGATAGTTGTCAAAGAATGGTTAAACCAACTAGGAGTGATGAAACGCCATTGTAGCCTTAGTTGACATTAGCTCCTTTTGATAAACGGGGTCTAGAATTTATTGGACCAATCTCACCTACTTCCAACAACAAGGAATACATTCTTGTTTGTACTGATTACTTGACCAAGTGGGTAGAAGTAAAGAACTTGAAATTTTCCAAAGATGGCAATGTGGCTAAATTCTTATATGAGGATATATTTACTAGGTATGGAGTACCTAGAGAAATATTCACTGATCAAGGACCACAATTTACTCCTGATCTAATCACCAAACTGGTTGAGGAATATCAAATTAGACACAAGAAATCAACACCATACCACCCTCAAGCTAGTGATCAGGTAGAAGTCACTAATAGGGAGCTTGAAAATATTCTCACCAAGATAATACAACTACATAGGAGAGATTTGGTTGCAAGGTTACCTAAAGTAGTATGGGCATACAAAACAACTTGGAAAACCACTACTAGTTTTACACTTTTTGAGTTAACCTATGGTAAGATAGCAGTTCTTCCCATTGAATTTGAATATAAAACACTAAGAATAGCAGTGGAATTGGAAATGGATTTAATAGAAGCTCTCGCAAGGAAAGGCTGCATACTCTCTTTGGAAATGGATTTGATGAGTATGGGCGATGGAAGCAAATCCATCACACAAAAAGGTAGTAATAAAAAGGAACAGCGGCCGCGACCGCAAGACATTAAAAACAAAATACTCACCATAGGTGGCTGGGCGTACTTCTGATTTAGGGATTAAAGTGGCAGCATCAAAATGAAAGCTCCAATCAAGATGGTTGGGCCCCTATGAAATCAATCAAGTTTATCCCAATGGGGCAGTTAAGCTGCATATAGTAGATGCGGTGAGATTTTCACTTCTTGTAAACGGCCACAGATTGAAACTATATAAGAAGCCATTATAGAAGGATGATTTCATATTTACCCCGTTTCAACAATATGGTGTTTGCAGTGAACCAAATACAAAATCTAACACAGAATGATATTTCAACATCACATGATATACCAAGCCCTTCTGGTGACCTAGAGATTAAGCTACAAAACTCAATCCCTGAGCTCACTCGGGATTAATTTCACATTTTCTCGCACAAGCACACACTACACGTTATAATAATGCTCAAAATATCTTTAGAGGGACTTTTTTTTCAATATTCAGAGAGGGTCCTGATGCTATAACAACCTGTAGCTTAAATGGTTGTCAACATTTAGAATGGGCCTTGACATTGTAGGTACATGTAGCACTGTCTAACAGTAGAAAAGAAAAATTCAAATTAATTGGCGTCATATTCACTACAAGTTCACGCACATTCATTTCATAATAACCACACATATTATCCATCCTTTCACAATAAGTACCAACAATATAATTCTTTTGCTACCAATTCGTGTTTCAAATATTCGAGTTGTCACATTGCCAACTCATATCCATAATAAACATCCCATCACTTGCACCCACCACCCCATTATTCATTACCTTGTAGTTATTTTTTGTCACATCGAATCAAAAACTAGATACATTCTTTTCAGTTTACATGCACGACGCATAGTTATCTCTTTCGACCGGTACTTTAGGTACACTATCATGATTAATATAGCCTTCCTTAAAGTTTCATTATTTCATTCGTATTAATTCATGCATGTGAAATATTAGTATCACCATTTCCCATCATTTTATATTTTAACCACTTTCCAATCAAAACGTGAAGTGAGGTCACTTCAACAATTAAGTTGGGGGGAGGGTATAGCTTAGTCAATCTTTTCATCAGTCTTTCCGAAATCTACCACCTAAATTAAAATTAATGGATAGAAATGATATGCAAAACCATCCAAATTATATCTCATTTTTGTTGCCATTTTCAATTGATAAATTTCAAACCCTAAGAACTTGGGCTTAGAGTTGAACCTACAACCTGTTCATGAGCTCAAATTAAGTTGGTACTGAAAAGGGAAACTTGCAGTATGGTATGACAGTGAAGATATACGAAGAAACAAAAGGAAAGTGAAGGGTTTTTGAAGGTGGTAGAGAAGATTGATCTAAATTTCCAAAGCTGAATTGAATACATTAAGCATAAAAAGTAAGACAGAATGGGAGTTGATGTCATAAAAGGGAAGCCAACAGCTCATCAACAAATTTTGGAGGATGCAACATTTCTACCCATTTTTATTAGGGTTGGTTGGCTCGACTACTTCTTGAAATTAACAAAATTCAGTGATGATATGACAAGAAGGTTTGCAACTACTCTTCAATATGATGAAGATATGGTAAAGGGACTGTCAGTAGATGCATTTGAGACTGCCATTGCACAAGTCACTGGATTACCAAGAACAGGGGTAGAATTTCTAGCACAAGTTGACATAGTTGCAACTAGGGAAGAATTTTGTGAATGAGAGGAATTAGACTCATCATCACAAGGTACGAAGATAATTTCTCTCCCCTGGTTATGGGAAAATTGTGCTTCTTACATTGTCAGATACATCACTTGTGATGGTAGGAAGAACCTTTTATATACAGTTCATTTCAAATTACTTAGTCAGCTGGGGCATAATAGGTTAGTGAATGTACCAAAATTTCTTTACAATTTGTTGAAATAAATGGCCTCAGAATACCAAAGAAAACAAAGTGATACTTCTCTATCTCATAAATATTTAATTACCTTACTGATAGAGAGGATTTTAAGGATTCAATACCCACAAGTGAGGTGGGAGGATTTTAAGGAATCCATAGATATTAACAGTTTGTTGGATGCACCGATAGTACCCGAGGATGTAGAACCCCAAAATGAACCTATAGAGGAAAACCCTCACGTATCACCTGTGGCTTCACCTACCTATAGCTAAGGTGAGCATGAGGAACCTGAAGAACTAGAATCTAGGCCACCTATAATTGAGGAAATACCATCTTCTTCAAGATCATAGAAATTTTAAGAGTTGGAGAGGCAGTACATCCACCTCCTCTACACCCTCTAAACCAAAAGGAAGGATACTCCAAATAAAAAGAGGGATACTCAAAAGAAGAGAGAGGATGTTCCAAAGAAATAGAAGAGTGTTCAAAGGAAAAGAAGAAAATTGAGAAAGAAACACTCACACCTAGACATTTGGGTAGATTAAGAAGACAGGGTGTCATGAGAAAAAATATAGAAAAACCTGAAGAAGAAAACAAGAATAAGGAACAACAACAGGAAGATTTTACATTAGTGGAAATAGATTATGAAATAAAGGGGGATGCCCCTAGTAATGTGAATATACCAACCAAAAGGAAAAGTTATGTACTAACTGTTATCAACTAGATTTGCACCCTGTTGAACTTAAGGTTCGACAATCTATTGACACATGGGAACATTCTTAGGTAGTGAGAATGAACCTCCAGAGAAGGCCGACTTCCTAAATGGATATCACCTATATTACTTAACTACTCTATTGTTTGACAAGGAAAAGGGAAGAGAGAATGTGTAAACTAAAATACTAAAAATGAAAACTAAAGAGGTGATACACCAAACCAAAATAGGACATAAAGCTTAGATTACAAACACTTGTTCACAATGATTGAAATCAAAACTTGCACAACTCATTTATGAATTTATTTGCATAAATATTTTATAAGGAGGTCCTAATGCTCAAAATCCTAGGAGGAAGATAACTTCATAGCTAAAAGCTATTTGCATCTTTGACACAGATTATAACCTGCATTAACATACTTTTGCATAAAGGTGATAAACATGAGACAAAGCTATGAGGAGATGAATCATACCTCACAAAACAACTTGATCAAATCATTGAGTGCATGCAATAAAGCAAAGAACAAGAAGGAAAAAATACTCCAATCATTGATATCCAAGGTCTTCACTGTTATTCATGCCCAAAAGCGCTACAAAGTATGCCAAAATCCGTAAAAGGACTGAAAAGTCACTAAGTACAAAAATGCATAATAAGAACTGAGTACAAACGAGTCAAAAAAGTGACTATAACTCCAACTCCCTCCAAAAGTCCACCAAAAAAGGATCTAGAAACTGAGTTGGGTTGGATGCCCCCAAAAATCCAATAATCTAGCAACTAAATCCTCTCCAAAAAGACTCCAATGTGTGGAAAAAGCAAAGTTTGACCATACCAAACATTAAGGCATGCAAAACCACCCCCTAGATGCTCTCATATTCTCCAAAAAACTGAGTAAAGGCTCCTATATGCTCTCCACATGTTCAATAACCTCTCCAAACCTCCCTATATACTCTCCCTTGGTCAACCAACTGCAACAAGTAACTCCATTATGTTTGCGAGATGTGAGGACTCAATTAAAACTCATAAAAGCCCTTATAAGGCACAACACCTTTATTTTGCATCTAAAAGTAACAGTTATAATTAAGTGATTTATAAATTATCACTTAGTTAAAAATGTTTTACATTTAAAAAACCATGCAAAAATAAAAGCAAGGGCCCAACCCATGTGGGAAAACAAATGTAAAACATAATTCTTTTAGAGACTTACACACTTGGCATATAAAGGGGAACATATAAGAGGTTATTAAATTCTCTAAGGCATCAAATGGACCACGACTTCCATTAGTTTGTGTTGCAAATTTTAAAAGAAAGGTGAAAAACACCTTTGTGTGGTCGACTAAGAAAATTAGGATAAAAACCCTAATCTCAAAACAAAGAACCCTTTGATTTTCAGCCTCATTTGCATCAAGCCAATTTTTTGGAAAGAACTCTCAACCACCATGGAGACTCTAGAAGTACACCATTTCTGCTATCTTCTTAGAGATTCTCTTAGAGGATCACTGGGTAAGTTGTTTGAACACTAAATCTGAGAAAATAACCTCCATTTTTTGTTGATTATGGGCCTTCTTAGGCGTGGCTATTGTG
>VDFB02283271.1:0-30186 GCA_007258455.2 Sequoia sempervirens
ACGTCACGCGGATGTTTGCGCACCACGTGGGCGTCCTCGACAGAAACGCCTCCACCGACACTCAAAACAGGTGCCAAGTGTGATGCAAGCAACGAGCTTAGGTGGAATTAAGCCTCCGAACTTGGTTTTCTAAAGTGGATAAGGGAAAAAAAAGGGAATTGCACATAGGGTGCAAATTTGCTCTTATACATTTTGCCCCCACTTTAGTGAGCATGAATACTGATGAGTGCTCGAAAAGTAGATCAAGAAAGATTAAGGTTAGAAATGTATACTTGAACTGTCTAGGAAGCAAATAATACATTAGACAAGAAGAACCTGTGATAGATAGCATCGTTAGAGCATAAAAAGCCAAAGGATTTGAGTCAGCAGAGTGAAAGAGACCTCGATGTAAAAGGTTGTCTCAGTACTATGTGTCATCCCTAAATGATACATAGAAGAACTTTGAGATGAAGAAAGAGGAGCATATACTCAGGATGAAGAAGATGCAAATCTTTGATCCATTATATACGAGAGAGAAGAGAGAGATAAAGAGTGTGGTGAAAGCAAAACCTGCTCAAGGGTAGAACCTGCACCACAAAGAAGGTGATAAAAGCAAACCCTGCTCAAGGAGGAAACCCGTATCACCGAAAAGTGTGTGGTGAAAGCAAAACCCACTCAGGAGTAGAGCCTGCACCACAAAAGAAGGTGATAAAAGAAAACCCCGCTCAAGGAGGAAACCCGTATCATCGAAAAGCACGTGGTGAAAGCAAAACCTGCTTAAGAGTAGAACCCGCACCATAAAAGAAGGTGATAAAAGAAAACCTCGCTCAAGGAGGAAACTTGTATCACCAAAATGTGCCTCACAAGCCCGCAGACCTACAAGGAAGGTATCCTTCAAGAATTCTCACATGAAAGAAACCTCAAGGAAGCAGACTTTGCAGAGTTGAGAAGTAGCGACATGTCGACCTGCAGATAGAGCATGTCCAAAGTGTCGATATGTCTACCCATAGATAGGATGTATCTAAAAGCGGTGACATGCCTACCCACAAATAGGACATGTTAGAAAGTGTCAATATGTCTACCCGCAGATCAAATGCATCTAAAAGCGACGACGTGTCTACCCATAGATAGAACATGTCTAAAAAGCAGCCGGTCACACAGATCGAAAGATTTTCAAAGGGGTCCCTTGGGAACCTGGCATGAAAAGAGGGGTCCACTCAAGGGATGCACTGTTTGAAAGGCGAGGTCTAGTCAGGTTGCCCCTAAGCTAGACATGAAAAATTCATTCAAGAGAAAGGTTTTTAAAGAGGTTCCTCAAGAACCCTTCAAAAGGAAGAGGGGTCCACTCAAGGGATGCTTCAATTGAAAGACATGGTGAAGAGAGGGGTCCTTAAGAAGGACACACATCTCCTAAATGAGTTATCACTGCCCCCAACGTACAGGGGAGGAGAACTATGCAAGATACTTAAAACAGGATAGAGGTGAACCTCGATATCACTTGTCGTGCAAAGTAAAGGCAGGTGCGCTAATCAAATGATAGTTTGATGGCACCTAAATCATGAAGATGTTGTATCTTGTCTTTCAAGGCTTTACATTCACTTGTGGAATGACCAAGCACTCGATGGTATGTGCAAAAAGAATCTTTATGCTTGCAAACTTTCTTGCGTGTAGGAGAAGGAAGAGTAATCAAGCGGGATTTTAGAAGCCGCAACAAGATACACTCTTGCTTAGATAAAGAATGAGGAGTAGGAAGCAATCCTTTCTCTTGTGGAGAATTTTTTTACTTCTCATAGGAAGAAGAAGATACAAAGGTAGAAGACAAAGGAGGATAATTCAATCCACTAGAATGAAGTTGAGTGGAATTCATGTCACCATTCAACTATGGTTCCCTTTTAGATTGTTCATCCAAGCAACCAAGCCCTAAGTTACACTTACGAGGCACAAATTCTATAGGGACCTGAATGCCTTGTTCGTTGCACCCACAACCTTTACACTCATAGCCACATTTAGAGACGAGCCTAAAGCTAGGGCCATAACATGTTTGTAAGTCTTGAAAAGAAGGAGGATCCTCATAAAGAGCATTGTCCCAAAAATGGGGATCACACTCCTCTATGGGATCACCATCATTCTTATTAACAAGACTTCCAACACTATCCTCTTTAGCTGAAGCATAATCCTCTTCCTCAGAAGGAGGATTAACACTAAGGTATTACAATTATTACTCACCCTACCTCGCGATATAAAAGAATAATAATCTTTGATGGCGGGTGTGGATGATGTCATTAGAAGGTCTAAGCGGATAGGGTCAACTTTATATTCCTCAACGAAGGAGTCCGTAAAGTCTAAAGGACCCCGATCACCATCAAGATGTGCATTCCTTTGAGAAGATGTAGAAGGCGCACACTTAGGACTCCTTGCTTCAGAAGGATCTTCCTTTGGGACATTTATCTCAAGAGTATCCTTTGTAGGAGGTACTGCTGGAGTAAACATCGACACAGTGGAAGATATTGAAGGAATAAGAGTAGGCACAACTGAAGCTTGACCAGCAACCGCCATCTCACACAGGTGCATAGCCTCAGGGTCAGCCTTAACTGTGACTACTCGATTGTTACAAATAAACTTAATAGATTTATGCAAGGTGGACGAGACCGCACCCATAGCGTGAATCCACGGTCTACCAAGAAGGTTACATGGTAACTTTTCTACCATGACATATAGAAGGGTAGGAATAGTAATAGGTCCCAAGATCTCAAAGGAAAGACTATTGTGCCTAGGGATTGTCGACCGACATTATCGAACCCATGAAGGATAACAAAATAAGTATTAAGAGAGGATGGGTCAATATTAATCTTAGGCAATAGATCAATACTACACACATTGAACGCCGAACCAACGTCAATGGGAGTACATCTAATGCCAATATTATTAATATTAACTATGATCATTAGAGGGTCCGCTTGCTTCTGTACTTCCGGAGGCAAGAGCTCCTACAGATAGAACGTAATGTTCAACAAACCCATGTGAATATACACCATCAACGCATCAACATCTGCCGACCTAGCAGAAGAAGGCAAGAGGATCTTTTGCAAAGCTTCTTGAAGCATACCTTTATAAACCGGAGCAGATCAAAGCAAGTCCCACAGTGAGATCTTATTTAGAGTAACTCGAGGTTGCTCAACAAGATTGCAATCACTAGGTGCTTTAGCTATAGGTTTAGGAGCTAAAGGAAGACTTGGTTGTTTATTAATTTTATTCTCATAAGTATAGGCTACTACTCTATAAGAGGGAGCCTTAGAAATATTAGGAGAACCATTATGAGATGGAATACCATCAATAGAACAAACCCTATTAGAAGAAGGACTAGCCGGAGTCACATAAATAACCAGTCTCTTAGGAATTTGAAGGGAAGCGTAGACATAGGTCTCATTTACTTAACCATCACAACTAGGAGAACAATTACTTGAATACATATTCTCAACATCAATCCAGATAGGATTGAATGTGGAATAGTTATTTGAAGGAACATTCTCAACATCGATCCAAGGAGAATCAGATGTGGAAGGGGGTTCATCATGCACTAATGCATTATCTCTAGAAGAGAGTGCATTAGAACAAAGATGAGATTCATTATTCACAAATGTATCATCTCTAGAAGAGAGTGCATTGGAACGAAGAGAAGGTAGAGTCACATTAAGAAAGGTATCAATGATTTTGTCTTCTTGCAATAAGATTTCCTTTGAAGAAAGAGGAATCTCATGAGAAGTATCAAAGATACCAAGTGACATGCACAAAGCCAAGTCACCATCACATGCATTAAATGGAATATCACTAAAATTTTGAACAAATTTAGATACATAACTAATAAAAGAAGATATTAAATCTATTACTATATTTTTTGAAGAACAATGTTCTTCACGTCGGGTTCACCAAAATGTGATATAGCCTGGGGATTCGCTACTCACGAGTTCTCTTCACTCAAAGATCCTCACAGGGTGAACTACCCTATATTACCTCAATGGAACAACAATGAGAGTTCTAGAATCTGAAAGAGTAGGTCACAGAGGTTCTCTAGACAAACTGACAGGCTCTTGGCCAAAGGACGTCAGCGTAGAAAGTGGATGACAGTGCGGCGTGTTGGTGTCTCAAAGGCACGGTGGAGTCTCATACAAACTAGAGACCGAGTTTATCATAGAAAATGCCTAAGCAACAACTAGCAATCCGATTACTGAGAACTGACAGAGTGTAGGAAAGTGACAAAATGCGATAAAGTGGTAGAACTAAGATTAAGTAAAGAGTAAATGATAAATATGAAGATAGGAAATACTTACAACCATGCGAGTGATGAAGCTTCCAACTCATGAGTGTCTTCAATACCTGCACATAAGAGGGAGATAAATTGTTGGGTGGTCAAGTATAGGGGCCTGCCTCAGTCAGACCTCATTTTGGTGTTCCCACCTCTACGAACAACCAGATAGAAAAGTAGAAATGGAGTCTACTCAACCAAGTAATAGAGGAGAGGAGTGAAAGCTTACCACCTCCACCAAGAGCACTCAAGGCTAATGGGGGAGAAAATGAGAGGAACTCAAGCTTCTGCTGCAATGGTGTTTTGTTCCACACTTGCTCTATTGACGTGGTGGAGTGTTGATGTTGTTGCTGTGAAGTGTAAAGTGTTTTGCTAGAATGCTTAGAGCTGCCAAGAGTGAGCTCAATGCTTGGAAGAGGATTGTGAAGCTTGTGAGAGTGAGAGTATGAGAGCCAAGTCTGTCCAAGATTTCTTCCAACCTCCAGATGCAAGTTCCAAGACTGATTATGAAGGAATGAGGAAGAAAACGACCATATTCGGGTTGGTCGGCTGATGAGGGCATTCCAAATCGACCCCCAATGGGAAGTGTAACACTTTTGTAGGCTCTAGGCGCGAGAATCTGTTAGGGACATAAGCATGCCACATGGACGTCTGTGTGCCGCGCGGGCGTCCTCGATAGAAACACCTCCATCGACGCTCAAAACAAGTGCCAAGTGTGATGCAAGCAACGGGCTTAAGTGGAATTAAGCCTCCAAACTTGGTTTTCTAAAGTGGATAAGGGAAAAAAAGGAATTGCACATAGGGTGCAAATTCGCTCTTATACAAGTTGTCAATCCACAACCTCCAAGTAACTTCCATGGATAAGAAAACCCTTATTATTTATTTTGTAAGTTATGTCACTAACCAATATCTCCTTAGTACACAACCCTTAGCAAAGAAACACACACCTTGATTTCAAAAAATTAAGAAGGAACACCAAACACACACATTGCCAAAGGAAAATAGCAAGAAAATATTTAGCTAAGAAAAGTTGATTCAAGAAAAGAATAGGTTAAATGCCACACAATATGAATGTGAAAAGTTGTAGCAAGAAATGATGTTAGCTTTCCAAAACAACACAACCCTCCAAATCAGCTAACAAGAATATAAAAGTGTTTGTTTTAGACCATAGGAAATCTTCACATATCAATTTAGGCACTTGTGAAAACTTGACCCAATGAGTCCTTCAAGGTTAGAATGAGATAAAAAAATTCCTTTAACTAGCAAGACAATCATTGGAGGTTAATAAAAAATAAAATAAAATGATACCTGGTTTGCAAGAGATCATGATATTTATAAGTGATTATATTGAATAAATCAACATGATAATCAAGCCATCCAAATTTTCACATATAACTTATATCAGAAACATTTGTACTTGGCTCTATTGTACCCTATCATCAAGGTAATTCATTTTATAACATACACCTAGTTGGCTTGCAACATGAGACATAGCTCTTACAACATAATATATAGTCCTTGTAGCTTTGTACATAGATTTCATATCATATTTATTGAAACAAGCTATTTTAACTAAGTATTGATCTATAGTAGCTTGATTTAGGATGGAAGCAACTTGAAATATGTTGTAGTATAGATTAAAATGGTCTTGATCATATAAAATTCTTGCATCCATATTATAGAATTAGTTAAAAAAACAACTTGATAAGAACCACCCAACAACAAACACAAAAAACTAAAGGAAGCAATTAAAAAATGAAAATTCTTATTTATTTTGGTAACATAGGATTTTCTTATGGACTCAAATGCTCCTACATAATATGTTTCAAGTCAGAGAAATATACCATGAGTTAAGGCTTGTGAAAATTTTACAAAATATAAGCCTAATACTCCATGCTCATCCACCACATATACACTCATCTATATTATGTCATCTATCACTCATCCATATTAACTCTTTTCCCTTAATATTTTTTCTCAAATAGGAATCTATCAATACCTCAAATTCATCATATTCTCTCTTTGGAAATAAATGCACCCATTCTTTTGTTAGAAAAATTGAAATTATTCATTTCTCTTCACTTATTTTATCTTCATAATAATGGAACAAATCATCAGTTCATCAAAATTCAAGGAATGTCAACTCCTAAAAATTCAATCACATAAGAATTTGATGTAAACTTCCTTAAGATATTACATTAATTTCAACATGTTGTAAGTTCCTTGAGGAAACCTCTCTTTCTACAGACTAGCTAAAAATAAATCTCCTACAAAAAATTCCTACTCTCATCCTCTTGAGATTAGGACGTGTAATTTCCACCTCAATAGCTCTCACCCCATCTTACTAATGTAAGACCAAAAGAGTCTTTTCCTTTCTTTTTTTTTAATCAATTTTAAAATTTCATTCTTGATTGCAATTACCAATGATATTTTTTTAGATTAACATTGAGGTTAATTTGGATGTGTGTGTGTTTATTTTATATGTTCAGATGCATGTTATATTTTGGTACTATTATTGTACTTGACATGATGTTTAGGAGGATTTTCATAAGGGTGTGTGGATTATATGCATGGATTTACATACATATGGGGATTTATAAATTCTTTCAAACACAATTCTAAACTTAGGTAAAATACAAGATGAATGACACCTCTCTTAAAAGGAAATTAATTTGTAAGAAAAATTAATGACCTTTTATTTTATTATTCCAATCAAGTGCCTAAGGATTTGGAATTATTTGCAATATTGAAGGGTTAATTTTCACTATATGATCAATATTTTAGATTTAGAGATATATTAGAAAATTGATCCTAACAATTAATGTTATAAAATGTAGAATTTCAACTCGTGACCAACATTAAGATAGCTTGTAAACATGAAATATTATCCTTAAAATATTAATATGCAAGTTTGGAAATCCTAATCTAATCCTAAACTATTTCGTTCTAAAAGTAAAATATAATCAATAGTGAGGAAAAGAGAGGCTTTAAAGAAAACAAATTGAAAAATCTAATATTTCTTCTAAATATAAGTTGATGTAGTTACTATGACCCCATAATGACAATCTTGAAATGAATATATATGATATTTTTTACTTGTGAGTATATTTTGGATACTAGATGACAATATGATAGTTCCATAACTAATAACCGTCCTATTTTAAATGATATAGCAATATTATGATCCATTCTTCATTATCCTATATAATAGTGTTGATGTTTGACACTTATGATTTCTCCTACTACATTTAGGAATGACTCTCCATAAGATACATCAAGATAAATCTCACATTATGTTGTTGATACTACTAATTAAAATAGTAATCCTTCTCTTACTATTTTAGGTTATTGCTAATTATGTTGCAAATGACTACAATAATTTGACAAGTAAAGATATTTGGGTTAGGCCTATGTAATGTCCTTGTTCAATATTCATGACCTACTAATGAAATATTATGACATGGTTAACTTTTTGTAATGATTGGTTAATAGATCGATAAATTGATCCATGACTATCATCATACATACAACAATTATTTTGACTCTTGAGTAAGTTTTTGTTTGATTTGCATATGACCCATTTCTATTATTTAAAAAACCCCTACCCACTATATTATATGGTTGGTTTGAAATAAGAAATAATTCACTTTCATGCTTGAAGAATAGGGCTAGGATAATTTAAAGCACGACTAACCTTTACCCACAAACATCACATCCCTCCTTATGATTGGTATAAGCCTTAAGTAGCAATGCCTAGCTTTAGTTGATAGGATCTTAGCAATAGACAACAACCTTGAATAAAATATGAACTAGCCATGGATTTTTGAATTTATTAATATGATTCTTGCACAAGTTACCCATGTTTCTAAAAAATCTAAATCATATGCATACAACTCTCTCATGGAGACAAAGCCAACTAGTTTTACTCCCATTTAATTCATTAAAATATAACTTAGATAATTAACAAATTGACTACCCTATTTGATTTACAAATTTATGTACTAAATAAAATTAATAGATTAAAATAAATGCAACACTCTTCAAGTTCTTTTAAATAAACTTATATTGGTTGTTAATAAATTACAATTCATGATGATCCATGTATGGGTAGAGAATCGTGCCCCCAATTCTTTGGTGCTTGACCAATAGCATATAATTCTTGATTAGAAAAAAAATACTTCCTTTTAGATTATTTTATATTGTCAATAAAATAAGTAACACAAGCTTACCATTTTGGCTAAAAAACCTCATACCATTATCCTAATTACATCATATTCCACTTGAAACACCTTACTAAAATTTGGTAGTGTCAAAACTAGTTGATTTATCATGTTTTCTTTCAAATTTGGAAAAAATAAACACTTTAAGGAGGTTTTTTTCTTCACATAGGATAGGTCCATGATGCCTAAAAATATAAATAATTCATTAAATCCTTTCATATACCTTCTTTAATGAAAATTTTAATGTTTTCTAGCCTCATCAAGTCTCTAGTTTGAACTTCATATGAAAATTGTTGTGCTAAATATGATCAAATAATTCTCTTTATATTAATGATAGTTATAGTAATAATTTGGTGTAGACCCACTACCATCAAGAATGTTGAACTCCATTTCATTCCCAATCCTACGCCATTCCTACAAATATTTTTATTATAGATAATTCAATACAAGGTATACATTTATCATCATTGATTTGACCTTGGCTTCAAAGGGTGAAATATATCCCATATACTCTCTTTGACAAGTTTTTTTTCTTCACTTAGTATAGGTCCATGACAATAATGGTTATCAATATTCCATCAAATCCTCTCATGTACCTTCTATAAGGAACTTTTCAAAGTTTTCTAGCCTTATCAAGTCACTAATTTAATCTTTATGTGCAATTTTTTTTGATAAACATGATCAAATTCCTCATCCTTATAAACAATACTAATTTGGTGCACACCAGCCATTCTAAATCCTAAACCATTCCTACAAATATTTTCACCATATACATGGATACTAGGTATGGAATTATCATAGGAAGACCTTGGGTTTAGGGGATGAAATCTATCCCACATACATTATTTGAGGAGGTTATTTTTATACACTTAAGTAGGTCCATGATACTAATAGATATCAATATTTTATTCAATCCACTCATGCACCTTCTTTAAGGAATTTTTCAAAATTTTCTAGCCTTATTAGGTCACTAGTTTGATCGTCGTGTACTAATTGTTGTAACAAACACGATCAAATATATCTTCCTTATATTAAGGATCATTATGGTACTAATTCAAATTATGCACACCTACTACCATCAACAAGGTGGATATTCATATCATTCCAAATCCTAAACTATTACTACTAAGATTTTCATCATAGACAAGGGTACTAGGTATAATATTATCATAGGATGTCCTTGGGTTCAAAGAATGAAATCCATCCCATATACACTCTTTGAAAAGATTATTTTCTTCACCTAAGATAGGTCCATGATACTAATAGATATAAATATTCTATTAAATCGTCTCATGTACCTTATTTGATGAAATTTCCAAAGTGTTATAGCCTTATCAAGTCACTAATTTGATCTTCATGTGTATTTTATGTGATAAATGTTATCAAAGACCTCTTTCTTATATTGTTAATCATAATGGTACTACTCTGGTGCACACCTACTAGCATGAAGAAGGTAGACCTTAATGTCATTCCCAATTCTAAACCATTATTACAAATATTTTCATCATAGACAATGATACTAGGTATAATAAATGATCATAGGATGACCTTGGTTTCAAAGGATGAAATCTATCCCATATACAATATTTGAGGAGTTTTATTTTCTTCACTTAGTATAGATCCATGATACTAATGGGTATCAACACCATTAAATCCTCTCATGTACCTTCTTTAAGGAAAATTTCAAAGTTTCCTAGCCTTATCAAGTCACTAATATGATCTTCATGTGAAAATCATTGCAGGATAAACATGATCAAATCTAACTTTCCTTATATTAGTGATCAAAATGGTACTATTTTGGTTCACATCCATGACCATCAAGAAGGTGGACCTTCATGTTAATCCCAATCCTAAACCATTTCTACAAATATTTTCATTGTAGACAAGGATACTAGAGGTA
Organism: Sequoia sempervirens; assembly: GCA_007258455.2. Lineage (NCBI taxonomy): Eukaryota > Viridiplantae > Streptophyta > Pinopsida > Cupressales > Cupressaceae > Sequoia > Sequoia sempervirens. The sequence goes on from VDFB02283271.1 coordinate 10,403, forward strand.
TAACATAATTATCGGATGACCTTGGGTTCAAAGGATGAAATCTATCCCATATGCACACTCTTTGAGGAGGTTTTTCTTCTTCACATAGGATCCATAGAAATAGAGGATAAATGATTATATGTTTATGCCTAATATGAAGGTGAACAATACCATTTCCATTTTTTGAATTGATGTATATACATCCCTAAAAGGATGAAATGATTTGTTTCTAAAGTTAATAATTTGAATTACAAAATGATAAATATTTGTTTGTTTGTTTATTTATATAAAATTTAATTTTTAAACATGGATAGAATTAACATGTCCATAAATTAACATGTTAAAATTAGTACACACAATTCTTTTTAATTATAAATAGAGGTGGTTCACATTGCATTCAAATGAGGTCCAAATACTAATATATTCATTTTTATTAGAATATTTTTTACAAAATATTCAACCCCACCTAAAATTTTCCCACCTTAAAACCCCCCACCTCAAATGTCTCGTAATACCCCAAAAAAAAACTCTCACCCCCTCCACCTAATGAGGTTCACTTGTGAGAAGCTATAAGTGAAAAAATAATTATGCTACAAGAAACAAATTATTAAATTTAAAATGTGCCTAATATGCCCCAACATGTAGCATGATTTGCATCTTCAATGCAAACGATTGTTAATTAACTCAATTTAATTGATGTGAATCAAGATAGATTCTAACTTTGTGGGGCAAAGAAAAGGAAATTATATTCATATGAACTATTGTATTGATAGATCCTTGATTTAAATATAACTAAAAAAATTATGGCCCCATACTCTATTGAACCTTCCACAAGTCAACCTATCCCTCCAAACAAAAAAATAATTTCAATTAAGTGGTGTAGTCAACCTATTTCTCTACTTTTATCTATATTACCTCCTCTCTACCACTCTTTCTCTTAATATCTCCACCTTCCTCCTTCCCTCTCTGCCTCCCTCCCTCCCTCCTTCCCTCTTTTCTTCTCTCTATCTCACCTATCCCACACTCTCTCAATATCTCTAGGTCTTCCTCCTCCCCTCTCTACTTCTCTCTTTATTACCTCCTCTCTCTCCTTCCCTATCTACTTCCCTCTATCCCTCTCTCCCTCTCTACCTCTCCCTCCCTCCTTCCCCCTCTCTCCCTCTTTATCTCCCTCTCTCTTTCAATCTCCCCACCTTCCTAGGTAGGAGTAGCTTTTATTAGAGAATGACATGCTCATTTTTTATCAACTCCAAGTGTGTGATGTAGGACATCCCTAGGTAGTGTGGTAATCTTGCACCATTCTAGAAAAGTGGTTTAGTTTAGTTATTTGTTTGTCTATTAGTTTGTAGATAGTATTTTGTGACGAAGAAAGTTATTGTATTTAATTATAACTTGACATTGGCTTTCAAAGTTTTGGGATTAGTCAGATTTGTTATTTTGGAGTTTCATGTTAATGTCTAAAAATAATTTTAAATGAGAAAAAAATAAAATTGGTACAAGTGTGTCCACCATGTGGATAATTGTGAACAATTAGGATTGTTTTCATGTGTGGCAAGTTATTTAGAGTTTAAAACAACAAAATAATTTTTGTAAGGATGTATTGAACCATTTACAATGAGTGTTGAGCACCATCAGGATGTTTATCCACCATTTAACCACTTAAATATATAGTTGACGACATGTTGCATGTGGTATTGAAATTTGTTCCATCTTGTGGCCAACATAGATCATTAGAGAAAATTATGGATGATATATATATTCATTTTTGGATCAAAGAAAGGTATGTGAAGAGGCAAGGAAAGAAGTTGAGAGGTAAAACATAAGTAGGGTGAGACTATAAGGTCTCAAATAGAAATTGTGAATAGAGAACAAGGACTATGAAGAGTATAATCCAAAGGGAATATTAATACAACATAGTGAAGGTGATTAGACTAGTGTGTAATTATGAGGCTATATTTTAGTGTAATCTATGTTTGAATTGTCATAGTAAGTGTAATAAAATGGTTATGACCTAGCATGTAGGAGAGCAGGCTATTACAAAAAAGTGAGAAGTTGTAATCATGGCGATAATAATGTAAACTTAAATAAATAAGATTATGTTGTTTTTATGAAATCTCTGTGTTGTGTGTGTATTTTGATGTTAGTCTAGATGGTTGAATATTCCTTCATTGGACCCAAGTACGACCATGACTATATCAAAAAGCCACTTAGTAAAGCATTTTTTAGGTATATAGAAACTATACATAATCCTTTTACAAAAACAAAAATCAATTATAAAGAGGAAAATAAGTTATCACAACATTAGCATGAATGAACACCTCATCTATCAAAACAAAAGGTGCCTCTAGTAGTTTTAATTTTTTATCAAAATAGGTAGGGTAAACCAAATAAGCAACTATAAAATCTTTTAGGTGATTATCATTGTCTCCAAACTATAAGTTTTTATTTTCACCATATATGGAATTAAGATAACTGTAAGAGATGATTTATTACATCATAAAACACATCATAAATTAACTATACTTGGTATGTGAATATTTTACTATAATATTAACCTCAAATGACAAACAAGAATTATAACAAGGGCCGCTAAGTCTCAAATTGGTTTTAGATATCAAATGACAAAGAAGAAGGTATAACAAAGGTCATTGATTTTAGTTCTTTTATCTAGATGAGTAGAGTCTTAGATTTAAGATCCAGGAATGGAACACTCAAATGGATTTACACCAGCTTAAGAAAAATAGTAAAGAGATTGGATATATTTTTAATCTTTTGCAATGAATTCCATAAAATGTGAAATAGTCATATGCTTGAATTTAGATCACTCCTAAACTTTCCATTACCTTTGCAAATCATGGAACATCATCTAAACCCCAACTGCACCTTCCATGAGAACATATTTCTTTGAGGCATTCTGTCAAACAGTTCACATACATTATCTATGCTTCCAACTTCTGCATATCTTACAATCATGGAATTTTGTCAAACGATTCTTAGAGCCATCCTGTCAAAGTGCCTTGTCTAATCTTACACATTTTGCATACATGTCTACATCTGACAAAACTCCTCTACCATTTATCCTGTGGTGGGTGTCAATACCCTGTTCCAAAGCTCCCATTTTTGCATAGGCTGGGAGGATACTGGGAAAGGCTGCGGAGTTTGGATTTACACCAGCCAATCGCATTTGGTTGAAAGTTTCTAAATTCTTTTCAACACAGGCATTTTGTGCATAACCTGCAATCATAGCATTCCATGAGACCAGATTTCTGTCAAACAGTTCATGTGCCTCGACTATGCTTCCACATTTTGCATACATGTCTACCAGAACATTTTCAACTGTGGTATCCGGTTTGTTTTATGCGCGGGAACTGTGTTCAAATTGAAACGTTAACGGCAATTTTTTTTTTTAAAATATGGTTTAGGATTGAAAGATTAGATTAAATTAGTAAATTATTCAGATTTATTTATTTATTTAAGTATTATTAAATATGATTTAATTTGATTGATGATTTTTTTAAAATAAAAATAAGTATTTTAATTAATGGGATATATTGTTTTTGTTTTTTTAAAATATTGGTAAAAATGTGTCTAGGAAAATTCACCATTAGCAATTCACAAATAGAAAATTCACGGCTAGCATTGTGGGAAAAGTCACAGCCATGACAAATTCAAGGCCAAGTAAAATTCACCACTAAAAATTAGACACTTCAATGAAGCGTTACTATAATTGTCAAAACAAGTGTAGGTGTCATTGTGGTCAAACTAAGTATGAGTAAATAAAAATAGTTTTTTTTCAAACATTGGATATAGTTTAAGGATGCATGTAATAGTTTTTTTCGAACATTGGATATAGTTTAAGGATACATGCGTGGATGTGACACATGTTTTTTTTACACAAATAAATTATTATTTTTAATTTTTTATTATGAGTTTTTAAAATATTAAAAATAAATTTCTATCCAATTGATCTAATATGGTAAAAATAAATTTACAAGCATATAATAAATAAAGTGGAGAATGTGACACATTTTTGAATTTGAAAAATAATAAGCCATTCAAAAGTGAATATTTTTTCCTTTGCATATCTATGAGGAATTCAAACATTGTGTTAGTCAAAATTAATAATGTAGTTATATGTACAAAAATATAATGAGATGTCTATTATACTTATAGATTATAAAAAAATTCCTCAACAAACCTCTTTTTTTAGATTTATTTGCCAAAAAAATTGTTAACTTAAAGGATGAAGTTGTGCAAAATTTTAGGATAACACTAAGTGCATGATTTTGGAAGCTTTCTTATTAATATTTGGTACTCTCTCACTTAACTAATTCTAGGGAAATATTAAGGTATTTTTGGAGGAATTATAATTTTGAGTTAGAAATAGTAAAAAAATTTTCATCCAAATTTTAATCTAAATCTAATTGTTAACATTTTTTTATCCAACAATTTTTTTTCCATTACCATTATTTAGACTATCATTATCCTATAGTCATGCCTCATTTAAACCATATTATAGCCACTTAATAAAGATAATATTTATTTAGTGTTCACATTGAGACTCACTTGGATGATCAATAATTATATGATCATGAAGCGTAGTCAATCAAGTAAGACCTCACAATTACTAGGTGAGGATTAATTGATGCATTTTCTCAAGTGGAGTCTCCTACTCAATTAGATAATTACTTTATAATACATTCGAAGGGGACCCCTATGGAATACATAATTTACTTGATCTTGATTACTTATTATAGTGCATGTCCCCATCCATTCTCTTCTTTTGATCCTAATCTACACCTCCTCCCACCACTTTCATAGCTATAACAATTACTCCTAGTATATCTCTTACCTTCACCATCCTTCTTTCTACCTTCCCTACTGTCTTGTTCCCCAATATGTATTACCTCCAAATTTTACTCATTCCATCATACTATCTCCTCTAGTGTCCCATTTGCATCCCATCCATCTACCCATATAAAAAATACATAAATACAAGATCATAATTGGTAAAAGAGCTAATAAAGGAAAAAATAACATGAAAGTGAGAAAAATTTGTAAAACTCTTTTTAGACTCAAATTTTCAACAATTTTTGGCTTGTTAAATCAAGTGGAGATGGATATCCATTTTGAGGAAATGAATATCTGAAAAAAAGGGTTTAGATTGAATGGAAAATAAATAAGTATCTATTTTCATAATGCATCCATAAAAAAATATCTATTTATTTTCAAGATCCCCTTGCCTCTGTAATGCCCCGCCATGCAACCCTAGAGGAAGTTGCAATTCACTACTTAAACGTACCAATTTTTTTTTTTTTGTTTAAGTATAAATAACATGAAAGGTGAATTCATAATGCCAACAACCTCTAAGGCCACGAGACAAAGATTACTTAAAAACCCAACAACAAATAACATTAACATAAACCGAAATATTAATCACTTAAGGAAATGAAACAACATACATTCCATTCAAGATAAATTACAACAAGGATAAATAATACCTTAAGATTCCAATTTAACATTTAAACAATAAGGTTACATCACCCATTCCCCGAATGAGGTAAATCCAATACTCAAGATTACAATTTACAAATTCCACCTCGATAACAAATGAGGGGTAAAAGATACAATAAGAACTAGAAGAACAAGGCATGAGAAGCAACTGATTCCCACGAGCTCTCCAGCAGGAAATCACGAGCACACGAACATGAAGAAGAACCAACGGAAAGATGCACGCCACCCGACCACGTGGAACCCAAAGGCCCCACTCCCTCCGTGCTAGGAGATAGTAACAAGGATTTCCTAGACAAGACCATCTACCACTAGACGCAGGCATACACAAAAACTGAATTGAAATAACTACAATCACAAAGCCACTTAACATCTATAACCACAATGCCATTAAGCCACAACAGTCACAACATCACTTAACACGAAGTTACAATGCTTTCAGAGAACAATGATCATGTACATCACACAATAACTATTAACTGTCGACATAGGAAAAGTGTCATACATAAATTGCCATGAGTTACCCTAGCTCAACCTTCCTAGGCTACCGGACCCCCATCATGGGTTACCCTGGCTTGCCTCTACCGGCGCCGGACCCTCACGCAAAACTATGCGTCCCATCTCATCTCGAGCCTTATCATTCACTTGCTTCACGAGAGAGGCATTCATTATCTTATTAGTTTGAAAGATCCCCATTAATTCATTTAAATTATCACTTAGTTAAACTCTAGGTGAGTTACCCTGGTGCCCCTTTGTGTGCCGGACCCCCACCAAGAGCCACTCTCCTAACGACAACACACCCACAAGAAGAAACAAGATAACACGACCTCTCCAAACCAAGGAGGAAACAAAACACGGAACTTACTCCAACACTGGAGGAAAACCACGTACAAAACCCACTCCAACATTGGAGGAAACCAAAACACACTACCCTCTCCTACACCCAAGGAGGCACAAATCCCCGTTCGTGAAAACCGGGTGATCCACGAGGTATAACTATGCACATTTTCCACGACACACCAAAAGTGCCTTTCATAACGACAACCCACAACAGGATACAAATCCCCTATCAGGAAGACTTCAAACAATAACCCCATACTCCCAACATCAAGCAAGGAAGAATAAACATTAAAAGTAATTCTAGCAATTAAATAAACTAAAATTCGGGTTTCTTAAACCCAGTCAATCACAGCATTCCTTCCTTGCATTCATCTAATCAAAAACCTAAATTTCATTCCACATCATTGCAATAAATCAAGTCGTTCCTTCATCCTTAATGCCATAACCAAATCATAATCGAATAATTTATTAACTAACATCATTTGATTAAAACAACTCTTTCATTGATTCACAATTTCGCAACTATAATTATAATTGAACATTTAAATAATAAAGTCATTTGTCTAACATTTAAATCAATTTACTTACTCTAATTTTCCTATTATTTTCATATTCAAAATGATTAAATAAATCAAAGCATTTATCTTATTCAATAAAAAAAACCTATTTCACAATAAAATTCCTTATTCATTAAAATATATATAAATTCCATTAAAATATCTATTTAATCAAATATTTCAAAACCTCATGATTCACATTACATTTAAACTTATTAACATTCTTTTAATCTAAAATATATTAAAATATTATATTTTATATAATATACAATATTAAAATATTATATATAATATATAAAATGTAATATAATTAATATATAAATTAAATTAAATTTAAATTATATAACAGAATAAAACTTTTTTAAAAGTGAAATGTTTTAAAGATAACCTAAGGGCCGAAGCTCTGGCACACAGTGCCCTCGCCGCCATGGGCGGAGGAGCCTGTGCGCTCCACGCACAGAGCCCCGCCTGGCCGCCGGGCCGGGCACAATGGCCATGGTGAGTGGTGCGGCGGTGAGGGCTGGGTTTGACCTCCCACCTCCCCACAAAATAAATTTTTATTAAAAATTAAACCCGCTTTTTAAAAGCAATTTACGTGGTTTATTTTTTAGGTTAAACCCACAATTAAAATTTTCAAATAACAAATATATACAAATAATTTTGTGGGTGGCTTCATATAATAACAATAGAGGTTGAATTCTGAAATTCACAACAATTTGATACCCAAATTGCCACAATAATAATCCAACTCAAATTTAAGAAATTAAAACTTATTTCAAACAAGGAAGTGGATTTTCACAAATCAAGTTCATCATTGAGTTTTTTTGGATTTTCTTTTCCATTTCCAAAACCATTTACAATTTACAAATTGAATCTTTTCCATAATTTCATTGAATCTAAACTATCTTCAATCATTTTAAAGAAAACAAGAAGAGGAAGGGAGAAAAGGTAGAACCTTATGTTTTCTCCAAACTTGGCAAGCTTCCTCCATGGAAGATTTTTCCAAGCACTCCTTCAAGCCTCTCCACCCAAAACTCCAACCAAGAATCCATGGAGGTTGAAAGAAAAACCCTAAACTAAACATATATCCTTTTCTTTTCAAATTCAAATTCAAATCAAATTCTAATTCAATTCAAATTCTAATTAAAATACTCAAATTCAAATCCACTTTCAAATTCCAATTTCAAATTCAATTCCAACACAAATATCTTTTGCCAAATAGTCAACCTTTTCAGAAAATATCTCTTCTACCCCAAAGTCTTGCATAGGAAATTATTTGAATTTTTAATAACTTTAACCCATTTCTATTTCCAATTTGAATTCAAAATACTTTAGCATTTTATTTCAACAAAAGCATTTAAAACTTTTACACTTTAATTCATAGGGGTAATTTAATTAATTCCCACAATTAATTCCAATTATCAATAAAATAACTCTAATTCGAAATTAGATTATTTTATTAATTCAATTAAATTAATTAACTAATCACTAATTTTTCAACAACTCCAAAAGACAAAACATTCATTATTTATAATTTCCAAAAGCTATTTCATCACTTTTAGCTTGCAACTAAACACATTTAGTCATTAATTAGACTACACAAGTCATTTAATAAACTCTAAATTTGCAATTAAATAAACACTCAAAGGGAACTGACCAAGTTAAACAACTGACCCTGACGACAAACCAACAACATGCTATGACTAGGGTGATGACCTGGTTCGGAAACCCTAGCTACTATCTCCCAATTAATTTCCGTTGGTCAATGGACACGCTCAGACCTGGAAACCAGGTGGAGTCGATGTCATGTACCTGCCAACCTGCAACAAAGAGCATGTCGAACGTGCATATATACATAATATGATCAGACACACCGTGAAGAGGAAATCTCAGAATCGTAGGGCACTCGCAAGTGAGTGATACAACCCCGTCCCCTTCACCAATACAATATCACTAACTGACAAAGCTAACATCATTAACATAATCAAAGCATAAAGCATCATTAATTCACTTGTTAACATGATCGAAGCATAACATAGGAAAACATTGCCTGATTATCATAGTACAAAGGAGGGTGTTCGTACTCCACCGTAAAAAAAATGCCTCAAGATAGCATGAGAATTAGGCTTTAGAATCTCAAGCCTCTATTTTCTATTCAAATTATGAGTCAAAAAATCTTTATAGATTTCTTGAACTTCACCCTTAAAGTTAATAAGCCTTTTTAATCTAGTTTTCAAAGAATAAAAAATGTATATATATATATATATAAAACTCCCAAAATTTGACAAATGTAATACTGTATCATAATTATTTTAATAGGTAATAATTATTAATTTCGGACATACACTATGTCTAAATTTCTAATAGTACATATTTAAAAATATCCATAACTTTCAAACTTGTTATCTTTTCAAATCCAAAATATGCCTCACACTTTATCTTTTAATGGATACACATTTTTTTAAATTATATTTTTAACCAATTTTAAACTATACACCAAAAATATTCAATAAAAAATCATAACTAATTATTTACATATAAAGCATTTACAAAAGTATATAACACATCTAATTATCTATCCTTATATTAAATAATAATAATAATATCATACTTAGGATAGTAGAACGCCATTTACTTTTCCTTTTTTCTAGAAAATTTAATAGTGCCTAATTTAAAAATCTATTTTTTAGAAAAATTATTTTAATTTTTTAAAAATTAATAGTTCATAAGCTACATTCAATTCCTACAAAATTTATTATTTTTTAAATTGTGAAAATAACTAATTTATTGTTTTCTGCTAGCTAAAGCCATCAATAATGGTTTGCTCAAGAGAGATACTTTTTACAATGGTTTTTTTCGTTGCTCTAATTTTTTGCCTCTTGAGGTTTGGGGCTTTGAGACTTTCTGGACTACCTTGTTTGAGGCGGTGGTTGCTGTCTTGAAGAAGGTGTTTTGTCAATCTAGTTCCTTTAAGATCTTCAAGGATGTTGTGAACTCCTTGGTTTTGTGCATTTCTTTCTTGGTTGGGCTATGCTTTAAGTTTATCCTGAAGACCCAGGTGCTTCTGTTGACCAAGGTTGTTAAGTTTTCTCTCTTTGTAGGAGTGTTAGCTTTCTTATTAACTCTATAGATTGTGTCCCCTATGGAGGTGGAGACCTCTCCTATTGAGGTGGAGTCCCATCCTATTGAGGTGGAGGCAAGTTCTTTGAGCTCAATGTGTTGCTCTTACTTTTTTAGCTGGGCTTTCTCCCTTGTAGCTCCTATTGAGATGGAGGCCATTGCTATGGAGGTGGAGGATGGGTATGCTGGTGAGTCCTTGCTGCTATGGTCAAGGTAATCTTGGTGACTTCTCTTGTAGAGGTGGAGTGGAAAGTTGGTTGATGGGGGCTCTCTACTTCTTTAGTTTCAGTGCTATTCATGGCTCAAAAATTTGGTTCTCTGAGCGACAAGTTGGTTGCAAGTTGGCTATTTTTGGGTGCATGGATAAGCTTAGCGGTGTGACTATTGATGATGGGGTATTGTTTCTATCTGCAACTTGTGTTGTTGCTTTGTGGGTGGCCTGTTGGCCTGTTCTGCTATCCATGAGGCCTGTCTTGATTCTGGTTTGGGTTTCAAGTCCCTTTAAAACCTACATGTAATGGTTTTGAGGGTTGGTTAATTTTTTCCACCCTTGGGGTGGTTGTTGTTAGTTGTTGATTTGTAGCTTGCTATTGTTGGGTTGTTGTTGGTTGCAACTTTGTGTGTGGACTTTAGGTCTATTTTGTTGGCTTGAAGCATGTTCTTTTCTTGAGGTTTGTTTATTTTGTTGGCTATGAGGCCCGTTTCATGGTGTTGTATAGGGTTAGGGCCCTTTAACCCTAGTTTCTTAATAAAAAACTAATTTATTTTTACATGAAGTTGCTTTAGTCCATTTGTTAGCGTTTTTCATTACCACTTAGGGGCATTTTTTGAACCATCATTTTTTTTCACTAACCCCACTAGTATTATACACTCCATTCATATGTCCCACATTGTTCATCCTTCCCAAAGTATGACTCATATTATTCCTCCTTCCTAAACCAAGACCCATAGTATTTTTCCAACTCATCCCATGATCAATACTTTTATATTGTGATCCATCCATCTATATATGTGATGATACCCTCACATCAAAACCTTATTATACCTCATCTCTCATTTTTTATACACCCAACAAAACCATTCTTCACACTACTACATTGGATACATTATTACAAGAAATTGCCAAATTTAAGAGGAAAAACAAGGATAGCAAGGACCCTTTTGATTACAATCCACCACAAAAAATTCCATTAGAATTTGAGTTGATTATATCTATTTGTACTCTAGGTCCAAGGCCTTGATATTTGATTTTTACAATGAAAAGGGACACCCAAGTGTTCATACATCCATTTTTATGGATGCTTGCATAAATTTTACATATGATGATAAGATCTTGGTAACATTGTTTCTATGAACACTAAAGGAATATAATGTCAAATAATTTTAGTATTTTCCTCTTGGTTCTATATAATTGTTTGAAGGTTTAGCTATGAAATTTCTAAATTTTATATAATAAATAGGTTTGAGAATCATTATGAAGGACTTGAATGAATGAACTCAACAAAGTAATTAAAGCCTATAAATTATTACATGACATTCACTTTCAATATTTATTAAAGGTAAATTGAAATTCAAATTTTATGATAATGAGTTACACATTATTTTTCTTCAAGGACTATTTATGGTTATTAAGAATAACATGTGTGTTTAAAAAACTTTCATCTTTATATATATGTGTACACATTTGAAGAATATTGAGGCCCAAATTTTAGAAATAAATACATTTAATATCATTCATTGTCTCAATCATCTTACTCTTCCAAGTTTTGAAAGACAAATAATTTATTGAAGGGTGATCATATGAAAGAAAATGTTAATCAAATTTCTACAAATTATGATTTTCCTTTATTTAAAAATAATTCTCTAATAAGCTCACTAAGATTCATAAAAACTTGGAGGATTTACTTCAAATTTTATCGATGATTAATTTAATTAGTCTCCCTCTAGTATATCCATCTGATCCAAATAAAAAATGCTTAAAATATATAATGATGAAAACAATTATTAAACTTCCACAAAGTCAAAGGACATTTAATACATAATCATACATCTAATCCTAAATTGTAAAGTACAAGATCTTATAGACAAAAATATTATGAATTTATTGACGGTGTCAATGACTATGGAAATCCTTTATTTGTACCAACAAATGGAAGATTGAAAATTTTAGTAGATATTTTATCATATGATACAAATAATGTTGAACTATATAATAATAAAAAATTAAAAGTGGTCTAATAATGTTGAAAATGAAGAAATATAGCATATACATACTTTTGTGAGGGCAATTCAAACACTATCAATGGCTTGTAGAAATTATAAATAATTGATTGTTTCCCTAGTTACTCTTAGTGCTTTCATGTATCTCCTATAACTTCACCATGCTTAGATATCTATTTCCCCATGTACTCTAATAGTCTCATAAGTGCACTTGCATCTTCATGCACTCTAGTTACATAGTTAGACAATTATGATTGTACGTTCTTCTCCACAAAACTTGTGGTTGAGAACATAAAAACACTAGGATTAGAAAATTATCCATGGTAAAAATATATAAAACTCACCATAACCTACCACAAATCACCATAATTAATATTTATTGATTAGTTTACAAAGAAATACTTAAACATGAACTTAGAGAAAGTTACTTGACTTCTAACACAAAGAACCTTAACAAGAACTCTCTATAGCTAAATAACATACTAAAGATCCAAAATTATTCCACTTGGCATTTACTACTTGGATACCTTATAGAATTCCAAGTAGTTAACCTCATATATGAGATTGAGATAAACTCATATCCTCTTTACACCAAAAATAAAATAAAAATAGTATTATTATTTTATTTGTCAAATAATCAATTTAGTATTTACTTTACTGACCATTTTCTCCACGTCCATCTATATAAAAAACTATATTGTAATTTATACAAGTTTAATTATAGCAACAAGAACTTAATTCTTAGCTACAAAACTTACTCTTCAAGGATAATACTTCAATATTACATTACTCTTAAACTAATAATTTTACCTAGTATTTGTAACCACATAGTTAATTTTCAAGCATTTGTATCCATCATGTTTAATTTAATTCAATTATTTATAAAGTACCCATTATTTTTCCTATTCATCCAACTTGTTATTGCTCCATAAAAAAGGCATAACCATATTGATGTCTGGTTATTTAGATCTCTAACCTAATCAAAATCAACACCCCTATATTTTCAAAACCTTGCCAACATTATTAATACCAAGATATCACAGATAGTTATCTAGAGTTTATCTCAAGTACTTAAGAAATATTTTACCTAAGTTCAATGTTCTCCACCTATCTTTGGTACGAACCCACCTAGATCTCCCACTAATCGAGGAATGTCTATCCATCCTTCATGTAGTCTAAATTGTAACACCCCTCCATTTTTCTCTTTTGATCGAACAATATTTCTCTATGTATGTTTTATTTTGTTAGTACTTTGATTTTGGAACTTGGTTACTTTTGATTGCTAACTATTAAGCGATGTGAACATTATGTTTGGATGTGATGGTATTTTATTCAGACATTATTATTATGTTATGCCTTGGATTAGATTAGCATGTATGTGAATTAATGATGCTTTATGTTGTTGATTATATCATTGATATTAGATGCGTCAGTTAGCAATATTGTATTGGTGAAGGGGACGGGATCACATCACTTGCATGCGAGCACCCTGTGATTCCGCAATTTCCTCTTCACGGTGTGTTTTACTATATTATATGCATGTTCGACACTTGCTTTGTTTGCAAGATGCAGGTATAGGACATCAACTCCACCTGGTTTCACAGGTCTGAGCGTGTCCATTGACCAACGGTATCGATTGAGAGATAGTAACTAGGTTTTCTGTGTCAAGTCATCACCCTACTCATAGTGTGTCGTTGGGTTGTTAGTTGGGATAAGTTAATTTCTTTGTTGCCTCTTCCCTCCTTGCTTGCGTATTTAAATTTGCAAGATAAATGGTGTTTGTTTTATTTATTTGCTTTGTGAAAATAAATAAATGAGTGCTTATTAATTAATTAGTTAATTTAATTCAATCAATAAAATAATCTAATCATGGATTAGATTTATTTATTGATAAATTAAATTAAAATGTTGTGTTAGCATTATTACATACTGAGATCAAATCAAAAATAGAAATTGCCTTGCATTCCTTTTTGAAATAAAATTAAAAATGATTTTTATGTAAATGGCTAAATTCAATTTTGTGAAAAGAAAAAGAAAATTTAATTATCATTTGGGTTGCAAAAATAGATCTTTGTTTTAAATTAATATTGTGCAAATTACACTTGGAAATGGAAATTGTTTTATGAAATTGTAAAAAAAAAATATCTTGTTTTAGCAATAAGTTTGGTGGGTGAGTCCATTTTAGGGGTTTGACAAATTTGGGGGAAAAAAATTGCATAAGGTAATTCATTTTATTTTTGAATTAAATGGGAATTATGGTGGAGAATTGAAAATTGGAGAGCAAGCTTAGATTGGATTTTTGGAAAGATTGATGCAAGGAAGATTGAAAGGGGTGAAGCTGAATTGGAAAGCAAAGACAAACCTCCATTGAAAGACTTCAAGCTTGGAGAAAACACAAGGTTCAATGTTTAAATTTTGTGCAATTCTTATTTTGAAAATCATTTAGAAGTTTTTCAAATTTTTAAAGGATTCAAAACTGTGAATTAGAAGAAAAACCCATCAAGAATCTCCATTCAAAACCTGAAATAAAACACAAAAATAAATAAATCTTGTCAATGAAATTTAGAAAATAAAAAAAACCTCTGTTTTATCAATTTTTTGTTGTTGTTTGATCTTCTTCAATTTGACTGTGGTAATGGAAAAAAATTGTGATATATTTACATATAATAGATATATGCTTTTGTGTCTGTATTGTTTTCAAAAAATTTGCAGACATGGTGTCTGATAAAATCCGTCAGTGGTAGGAGAGGTCGTTTTTCGTTTATTTAAAATTATAAACAATTTTTTTTTTAAACCCGTAGGTTTTTCATTGGGAAGGATGGGGGTTGCCCCACAGCCACCCCCAATGGAGGCGCTGCCTGTGGTGGCTGCGCCCAGCGCAACCCACACAGGCTGCATCCCCATGTGGGGGAGGTTGCTGGGCAGTAACCCCCGCGTGGGAGCCCTGGCCTAGGCTTCGCAGCCCACACAGGGGCTGCGTCCCCTGTTTGGGCTGTGCGGCCGTGTGGAGATTAAGACTTGACCCCTTAGTTTTAAAATTTCATTTTGTTTGTTTTATTTATTTTATTTTATTTATTTTTATTTTATTATTTATATTATATTTTATATAGTATATATAATAATATTTGATATTATATATTATATTATATAAAATATAGTATATTTAATATAATTTATGAATGTTTAGTTATTATATATAAAAATAATAATAACATTTTATTTGACATATTTAAATAATGTTTAAATATTAAATAGAAATTTTAAAATGATTATGCGACTATAATAGGAATGTTAAAATGATGAGTTCATTGTTAGAAACTGAAATGAAATTGATGTAGAATCAAACATTTTTATTTAAAAATATTGATTTTAATTAATTGTAGCATTGAGCAAATGAAATTAAATGGATAGATTTAAATATAGATTATCTTAAGATGAATTTGTTATATAATAGAAGCAAAAGTAGATTTTATATTCAAATGATCTATTTAGAACGTTGAATTTTAATAGTCAAATGAGTTATTTTAAAAAGGTAGATTTTAAATAATCAAATGCTTTTATTTTAAATGTTGATTTTATTAAGATATGTGATTGGGAAAACGAAATATAATTATGGGTTTAAACTCCTTAAAGTTGTCAACGTGCTTTGACTTACTATTGAGTTGTGCAAATAATGTTAATTATTTACTTGATTTCTTGTGCGATGTAATTGTTTGACTTGGGTTTAGGAAACCCTAACATTAGTTTGTTGAGTTGTTTGAAATGCTTGTTAAAATTAATGTTTTCGTTCATTTTCGATGTTGGGCAAAGGGAGTAAAATTTCTAGTAAGTCTTCCAGAGGAGTTCTCTAGTTTGGGATGTTTCATAGTGGTTCAATTTGTGAATCACCTTGGGAAATGTGTAGAGTTGTACCATGTGGTTTCACCCGGTTTCCACGAATGAGGATGATTTGTGCCTCCTTGGGATTAGGAGAGGGTTATGTAATTTGTGCCTCCTTTGGAAGGAGTGGGGGTTGGTATTTTGTTTCCTCCAGTGTTTGGAGTGAGTTTCCATTGTTCGTTTCCTCCTTGGATTGGAGAGGTCGTCTTTCTAGTTTACCATTGGATTGTGGTTGTGTTGTCGATAGGAGAGTGGCTCTTTGTGGGGGTCCGGCACACAAAGGAGTGCCAGGGTATCTCACCTAGGGTTTAATCAAGTGATAATCTAAAAGAATTAATGGGGAACTTCACACTAATAAAGTTAATGAATGCCTCTCTCATGAAGTATGCGTTATTAAGGCTCGAGATGAGATGAGACACATAGTTTTGCATGAGGGTCCGGCGCCAGTAGAGGCAAGCCAAGGTAACCCATGATGGGGGTCTGGTAGCCTAGGAAGGTTGAGCTAGGGTAACTCATGGAAATTTATGTATGACACTCTCCCTACATCAACAGTTAGTCAGTTATTATGTGTTGTACAATGGTGTACTTGTCCTATGTAACCTAGAAGCAATGTATTGTCTTGTGAGTTTTCGTACGGTGTTAAGTGATGTGATTTTGGTATTTGAGTCATTTTAGTTATGTAAGCCTTTGTTTAGAGGTGGTTCGTCTTGACTAGAAATCCTTGTTACTATATCCTAGCATGGGGGTGGGCCTTTGGGTTTCACTTGGTTGGGTGGAACGGGCACCCTACACCGTTGGCTTTGATCGTGATCATGTGGACGAGACTTTCATGTTGGGTAGCTCGTTGATTCCTATTATTCTTCTAGTTCTTTCATTCCAATTATTCTTGTATTTCATTACCCATCATTTGTATCAAGGTGGAAATTGTAATATATTATCATGCTTATTTGATTTACCTCATTCGGGGAATGAGTGTTGTAATTATATTGTAAACAATTGTTATTGGATATCGTGATGTATCAATTTTTCTTTGATGTTATATCATGGAGTCTTGTGTACTTTAATTCCTTAATTGAATGATGTTGTGTTTTCATTCCTTGGTTGTTTAATTCAGGTTTAAGTAATCTTTGTTTACATTGGCAACAGGGATGTTGGCAATGTGTAGCGAACTTGTACATTTTTTCTCTTTAAAAAAAAAAAATTGTTGCGTTTGGTTAGTGAATTGCAACTTCCCCTAGGGTTGTGTGGCAGGGCATTACACATGGTATCAAAGCCTAGGTTTAAACACTAGGTACTCTAGGATTATGGTGGACCCATTATGCTTGTAGTGTTTAGGTTTTAAGTTGTGTGTCTTGCCTAATACCTTGATGTGTCTATGTAGGATTATGCCTCCTAGATGCAGAAGAGGTGGAGGGCGTAGACGTGGTCGTTTAGGCGATCGCATTGGGGAACAACATGACTCACCTCTACATGTTCCTCGTGAGCCTGATCATGAGGAGCAACAGGCTTCTCAGAATGTTCAGGGAGAGGGTAATCAGAATCTAGATCCACCAGGGATTAAGGATGCTTAGCTGCGTTAGTTGTTAGAGGAGACCCTTGCTCACCTTGGGCCAAGGCAGAGAGTAGAGTAGGTTGTGATTAGAGAGAGGGTAGTGTCAGATCAGTCAGATGTAGAGGTAGCAGCCCATATGAGGGACTTGCTTAGGGCACATCCAACCATATTTGATGGATCAGGCAGTGGTTTGGAGGTAGAGACATGGCTCATTGACTTGACTAGGTGTTTTGCTATGCACCCATATAGTAGCAACACTCAAGCTAGGTGCACTATCATGCACTTGAGGGGATTTGCCTCCACTTGGTGGAGATTGGAGGAGCAGAAGCTCCACATGAATATTGGTACGGTATCTTGGGAGTTGTTTTTGGAGAGGTTTCAAGCTAGATTTCTTTCGGATCATTGGAGGCAGCGTCGAGGAGATGAGTTCCATGCCTTGCGACAGATGGATATGACAGTAGAGCATTATGAGCATCATTTTTACGAGCTCAAGCAGTATGTCGGTATAGGTGACGATGAGGGTATGCTTGTGCAACATTTTGTTAGGGGCTTGAATGCCCAGATTAGTGGTGGAGTTCAAATATTTGAGTTGAAGACCATGGAGGTAGCTGTGGATAAGGATCGAATTATGAAGGAAAATTTAGCTTTGGCTTTCACTGGTCAGTCGGGAGTTCAGTTTGGCAATGCACCTTCCTTTGGTGTTGGATCTCAGGGTGGTCAGTCTCAGGTTGCAGGCATTCCCAAGGGGAATCAGGAAACTGCAAAGAGTGGGCAACATCAACCTTTGCAGTCAGGGCAACAAAATTCTCAGTCCCAACATGGTGGTAGTTGGAAGCAGAGGAAGAGGGATCGGAGTTGGATTTGAGCTCATCATGATCGCTACGATTAGCCTGCTCAAAGTTCCCAGTCAGCGTATAGTGGAGGTGGCTTTGTGCGACCTAGTGCATCTCCTGATGTTAAGGAGTTCAGTAGAGGGATAGGATGTTTTGCTTGTGGTCAGTAGGGCCACATTACTCATCAGTGTCCTCAGCGGGGTGCTTCTGGTTTTAGTCAGAGACCATTGGCTTCTGAGCCAATGGTAGGTGATGCAGGCAGATCACATAGGGTACTTACTGCAGTGGATACCTGTCAGGTCAGGCATCAGGCGGTAGTTCATCCTTTAGTGTCAGGAGTTCATCCTTAGGGATTTATATTTTGAGTGTGTTTGAGGGAGCTTTATCCCTTCTTGTTTGCATGCTTCCAGGAGTAATCTTGACCCTAGTGGGGGAGGATGTAACACCCCTCCATTTTTCTCTTTTGATCGAACAATATTTCTCTACGTATGTTTATTTTGTTATCACTTTGTTTGTGGAACTTGGTTACTTTTGACCGCTAATTGTAAGCAATGTAAACATTATGTTTTGGTGTGATGGTATTTTATTTGGTCATTATTATTATTGCATGTCATGGATTAGATTAGCATGTATGTGAATTAATGATGCTTTACCCCAGTTGAATATGGTTTAAGATGTTTGATTCGCTATCTTTGTATTGGGCGGATCACATCATGCGTAGAGTGCCACTAATGATTTGATTCCACCCGCGGTTGTGTTTAATATATTATATGTAACAGCAGCATTTTTATTAATGCGGGATCTGGTGTCTGATACCTGAATACTGGTTTCAAATTTAGAAACATAATGACCTTGATGATTGGAAGTAAAGGGTTTTGCGTATGAGCCATCTACCCTAGCCACCTTAAGGTGTGTCCTTCCGGTTTTTTAGTCGGTTTGGATGGCATATTAGTTTCCTCCTTGGCTTTGTATTTTTAAATTGCAAGTTAAAAGGGATTCAATGGCTTTTGAAATTTATAAATGATTATTGTTTTGTCTTATTGAAATGTTGGGAATTAGTGATTAATTAATTAATTTAATTTAATTAATAAAATAATCTAATTTTGAATTAGGTTATTTTATTGACTAATTAAATTAATAAGGATAACTTAAATCGATTTAGTTGTGTTGGCATCATTAGCTAGTTGGATTAAATAAAAATAAAAATAGAAATATGCCTTATGTTTAACTTTTAGAAATAAAGTGGAAAAATAATGTTATTATGAATTGTTGAATTCTATTTTGTTAAAAGAA